>BROG01000257.1:0-85000 GCA_030159075.1 Atrina japonica | reverse complement strand
TTGATTGATAATCATATGTCAATCATTAATTTCAAGCTAGTGTTAGACTAAATTGGCAACAGCTCAGAAGATCGGTAGACAATGTGTAAAAATATCAATATTGGAAAACATGGGCCTATCCACATATGAACAAGCACACCCCTAAAGAGCTGATATTAATTTATGAAAATAATAATCATTAATCATTATTTTGCAAAATAAAAGGACATATAACCATAATACAAAATTGCAATTGTGTTAATATATAGTAAATTCTACATATTTTTAATGATACAGATTTTCCCTAACAAGAGAATGGTCAGTTTAAACTTTAAATTTTGGATTCAAGAATTCTATTTAACGTGTTTGTATCTTTGTTGAACAACTCGAGGTGGTATATTGATTAAGTACATGTACTTGAGTTGTAGAGGAGGCACCAGGGTATACATTAAATCATGAAAAAATGTTGAATTTTCCTTAAACACGCGATCACCAATGAAAAGCACGACTCTTTTGGTGGAGATTTAGAACCAGAGTCGAATGTTATTACTGCACGCATCAAATGACATGAATACCTCTCTGCATTATTGTAAGTCCATAGTACATTTCGAAATTTGTATTACATAACCTAGAGCTGGTGATGTATCCATATACTGTACGTGTATTTATTTTGGCGGTATTTTAATATTAGCGCATTTCATGCTCCAGTCATTGTGAAATTTCTTCATCCTATCATTCTGCATACACGACAAAACTAACAAAATTAATAGCGCAAATTCAAGGTTCTGCAAATAAGTCTACAACCCCTCAGATAGCTGAAATATGAGTACACTAATTTAAATATTTATATAGTTATATAAAATCAGATACCAAAGTGTTAATCGAAAAAGGTTCATGATACATTATACAAATCAGGTGAAATTTTAATAAAATATGTTTTAATTCGACCTCAATTGATGAAGTTTATATGACAGAAACGACAGTTACACCCGCCATTAGTTCGGTCCACAGTTAAATTCAAATGAAATGGATGAGGATATAAAAGAGTCAGATACCAAGGTATAAATCATTAGGATGTCCAGGATGTAGGTACAACTATGGTAAAAAATAGACAAACACGGACCTCTTGAAATCAATAGATGGGATCAGGTGCCATGGAAGAGTAAGCATTCCCTCTCGACTGGTCACAACCGCCGTGAGTCCACAGTCAAATTAAAATGAAATACGTGAGGAACGAACCCTCGTCATAACTGGTACAGACGTCTCAACAACCGTCCTCGAACAGGTAACTCAACATTTCACTCAGTGAAGTCAAGTAATCGCAAACAAGACTATTATACCGACCGTAAAATCCCTGTGTCAATACTTTGTCAGTGAGTAGTTTACATATGAAATGTTCATATCTGGCATATGTGCTCATTTGTGAAATATAAATTCCACATTCGGTGATTGTGGGATATTACTACTTAAATGTGGCTGAATCCTCATCACAATCGCTACAACATTCTTGGCGACAAATAAAAGAAAAACAAAACCGATATATTGTTTATATTTGCTGAAGTAAAAATATAAACAGTATGAGGTAAATAGAGACGAATGTATAAAGTTTGCAAATTTTAACTCACTTTATATTATTTCGGTATTTCCTATTACTTAACTGATCCATTTTATGCAATTGAAATTAAATGAATCGATAGATCGTAATCTACTTTCAGTTTTCGACATCAAAATACCTCGAGGCCATGATTTAAACCAATAAATTTAAAAACAATTATATATATATGTATATGTGTGTGTGTGTGTGTGTGTGTGTGTGTGTGTGTGTGTGTGTGTTTAAGTAACTTCGCTTTCAACATTGCTATTAAATTCAATGTCAAAATTTGAATTGAACATTTCAGTTTTTGTAGAGTCAAAATGCACTAATAGTGTTTTAGTTTTATTTAGCAAAATTATTGCATGGTTTAAAGGTATATTCTTTTGAAGCACATATGTACAAATAGATTTTTAGTTTTTGTGAGACTGCGTGGTTTATGACATACTTGGGGTATACAACCACCTACTTCATTAAATATTTAGCAGTGAAAGGAAACTTATTATACATTAAGTAAACTCCTTAAAATACCCGAAAATATCGTTTCACGTAAAGCAACGAACAGGTGTAGCATTTACAAGTAAAGGTCTTCCAATGTTAAACGTAAAGGTAAATGGTACTTGAAATTCAACATTTTATATTGCAAGCGACAATTAATGTGTAATATAATACTCAGACACACAGGTTTTACATTAGGATCAATATAAAGACGTGATGCTCCACTGACTGGTTGAACCGTAAGATAACGCTGTTTACTAGCATATTGACAGGTTTAGAAAATTACTTGTTTACTGGGTGCCATAATAATGACACAAGTAGTGAACTCTTGGACATTTGATTTGTTCATGCCCACTCGTTATGTACTTTTAAGAAATTGGAATGTCAAAACTACACATCAGCTGATTTGTGTCGGGGTTATATTCGTACGACATTAGGGCTAAAGTTGCCTTTTTCACTCAGCACTCATACTCTACTGACTTTTTATGACTTTAAGACGGAAACACTCATGAATTATGCTGCGACTAAATAAGTTTCTTTATACATTACATGCAAGAGTAAATAATGATAAAAACATATCTCATGTGAAGATAATTTCAGAATTATAAAAATTGTATACTAGTATACTCAATGTGTTTTTTTTACCTCTTACGAGAAAATACATTTATATGATTCAATTTGTGATGTGGGTGAAAAAGTCTTAAAAAACCACAGTATAATAAAACTTATAAAACATTAGTTAAGTTTGAGTACTCAATAAATTTGATGATTTCGTGACGAAAACTAAACACCGGAAACTATGCTTCGCTTTTGACAATGCATATGATGACATGGAAACTTCTTCATTGCTAAAATCTAATATTATGTAAAAGCTATGAAACGTTATTCCGCAGAGGCTTAGTTAAAGTTGAATACAAATGTTGCATTACGCCACACTGAACAGTTTTTCAGTCACATGGTGGTGGTCGGTTTTAGTGGCGGAGAATAGAACCGGATTAATTCGTACCCGGGAAAAAAGCACCGAACCCGGGAATATACCACCGACCTTCTGCAATTAAACTGACAAATTTTCTAAACAAAACCACTCATGTTCCTAAGTCAGGTTCAGGGACCAGGACCTGCGCTGATTAGAGGTTATGGACTACTTGCTGTTAAAACTTGCCAATGGAAACCCATCAAATGTTTCTCATTTTATCTGCATAATAATATATCCGATGTCAGTGAGAAGTGAACCTAACCTATGTAAACTTATGTTTGTTCATAGTGTAACATATCACTTGTGGGAAGCCATAAAATGAATCTCTTCTGTATATGTTACAGCCATAGATTCCCTTTCACCAATTTAAAAGTTTAACTTACATTTTATATAAATATCATAAAAGATCAATAAAATGACAGAAGGTGTAAAGAATTTTGATTGAAGTTCAAAAACAGAAAACAGGTTTTACTTATCCTGTCGCCCTCTAAAACTTATTATTTCCGGTGTAAATATAAAAATCATATACCCCATATATATGTACTTAGATGACATGGGAAAAGATATAAAAATAGACACAGACAAATATTATATATATATGTCTGTCTGTCTATGTGTATGTTTTAATTCACTGCTTTATGTTTGAAAGAAAATATTTTCACACAGGTGAATGAGAATGATTGACAGTTCGGTGACCACACTTGCTATATAACGAGAGATGAATCATTAAAGTATGTTTACATGCATACCTGAGTATAACGTTAGATTTATATACATACATATAGTTTATATATAAAAATGATAATATTATACATACCTTATTCTAACTTGCAGGGGTTGTGAAATAAATTGACCAAACACGAACAAGATACACAAAATTCTAACACGCATCAGTGAGTTCAAGAGTAAAAATGATTTTAGGTGATATTTGCTGTTATTTCCACCCAGGAAAATTGATTCGCATTTGTTAACTAATGTATCAATGCATTAGAACTTGCAATTTTGCATCAAACACTTTTGTAATCCATTTAAAGCAAGAAATCCAAAGTGTCGGTATAATAAATGTATGAATGTTTATAATATATGGAGCTTCCAACACCGCGTCGCACTTTTAACAAGCGATATGCTAGACAAGTTCCTGTGCATTCATGCGCGAAGTTTGATCTCATTACGGGCCATAAGTCTTACTAGGATTTTAAAAAAAATGACGATATGTGATGTGGGAGTCAACGCTCCTTATTTTACTTAATATAGATAATAATACAAGGAACAATGAGTTTGGTTGTGTGGAAGTAATTTACGTACGACTTTCTTCACCAAAACATATACTGGGCTCTTCCCTTTACGCTCAGTTGAAATTTTTAAAGGCTTACGTTTACAGTGAAATGTCATTTAATTCCCAGCTGTAAGATTTAAATGCAATGCCTGCGGTACTGTGCAAAATAATATTAATTTTAATTGTTTATGTTCCACTTGTTGACAATGATGGGTTGTTGGAAGATATTCGTGATAATTAATTCAAAACAACCAATAAATAACAATTAGAGTGGCAGTAATACATACTCACCGACAAACAATTATGAAAAAAAAAATGATGATTCGAGTCAAACAAACCAATTAAACAAAACGAACAACTGAAACTACAAACAACAACAAACTAAATAACATCAGACAAATATATGAATAAGTCCAATGATTATCACAACAAACCTAATTTGAAAAAGAAAATAATAAAAAGAAACAATAAAATAAAAATAGTAATATTACAATGCTCAAGACGATCGTTTCTTTCAATTAGACTTCATTAGTTGAGCTCCAATATTAAATAAATTTTCTAAAAAGAAAGTGACTACTACTAAACCAAAACTAAAACAAATGCAAATTGAAGCAATTTAACACTATTGAACGATTTACAATCCTAGATTCTGCCTTAAAAACGTTTTCGGTAGAAAAGTCTTGTTTGCGATTACTCTGTTTAACTAAGTGAAATGTTGAGTTGCCTTTTTGTTGGCGGTTGTTGAGACGTCTGTACCAATTGTGACGAGGATACACTCCTCACGTATTTCAATAGCCTTGACTGTGGACTCACTTCGGGTGTGGCCGGTCGACATCGGATGCTTTCTCCTCCATGACACCTGATCCCACCTCTTGGATTCCAGAGGATTCTGTTTGTTTATTTTACCGGATTTGTATCTAAGTCCTGGACATTCTATTGATTTATACTCTGGTATCTGAGATTTTTTATATTTCGACCTTTTTTTGTCTGATCCTTGATTCTACAATCATCCTAGTTCTAGCAAAGACATCGAATATATTATATACAATGTATACACGCACATACGCAAATATAATTATATATATATATATATATTATATATATATATATATATATATATATATATATATATATATATATATATATATATATATATATATATATAATATATATATAACGGTTATTCATGTTGATCTAGGACATCAAGACAAGTCATGCAATCACGTAGTTTCCCCGAGGCTAAAATACTTAGTTAACATATAATGAGAGCGAGCACTTTTAATATCAAACTAATTTGAAGTGTACCTTTCCATCCAAATTTTTCATTGAGATTCTAAAAAGGTATATATATATATATATATATATATATATATATATATATATATATATATATATATATATATATATATATATATATATATTATTACTATTATTATTATTATTATTATTATTACAGTTTACGGCACATTTAGAACTAACTTCGGCTTTAAATCAATAGCTATATTTTACAGAAATCTTCTGTCAGACAAATATCAGCCTTTATACTAATACGATCAATTATTATTTAGGCATATGTGAAAAAATTAATCGACATTATGTGATATAAATTTCAGAAATATGTGATGTATTTACAATAAAATAATGAAAATATCTCTCATTTAATGAAAAAGAGTGCCACGAATCAATGTCCATACAGAGTAAAACTAAACCGTAAAGTAAATCAAATTAAATTGGTGTGTGTTTGTGAAACACAAATGTCCCCGGTCCCAACGAATTTCTATTCTGGCAAATAAAATGACCCCTCCCCACCACCAGGGGCATGTGATGTCAGCAAAGCGCACCTGATGGGGGCATGTGACATCAATGAAGTGTAAGCATCCCTTAGATGAACGTCCAGTCCATGTACTGAATCACAATCCAAACTTGAAAAAATGCCCCGCCCCAGGGGAATGTGATGTCAATGTGGGCAACCCTTAGATGAACTTACAGGCTAAGTTTGGTTGCTATATCACAATCCAAACTTGAAAAATTGCACTTTATATGTAAGTGGGACGGAACTACGGACAGACAAACAGACAACTAGACGGACAAACACACAGACGGACGTTCAAAACGCTAGATGATCCTGGCGGATCTTTCAGGCCTTATATATATTGAATATGCTGAATGTACATATTTTGACGACAATACTGTAATTATGTGTATATGAATGATATCAATACATGATATATAAACTGTGGTTTCAATATCAATGCAGTGATTTATTTACACAAGAATAAAAATTGAAATTCAAAAAAAAAAAAAAAATGGACTACTGTAGACGGATATTTCCTGGTGATGTTCATTACGCGATGTACTTAGGCAAATCATACGCGTGGGTTTAATTACGCAATGCCACAACTTATTATGAGCAGTCCACAGTCCTGAATAAAATGAAAACTGTAGGACTGGTACGCGCGAGTTTTACCTTTATCGCGGATTACGCCCACGCGAAAATTTCCACGTTTATAGTATATTTCATTTTTACCAGTGATTAACACTAGTTTGACGGTTACGCAGAAAGAAACCATGCTCTGTTTGAAAATTTGCCGACGTCAACCGATGTCTTTACTGTCGCCAAATGAATTTATGCGTCGCCAGGTAAACGCATATTTGCAATTGTAAAACCATCGGTTGACGTCGCAAATCTTCAAACACAGCATTGCAATACTATTTTATACATTGTATACATTATAAAATACGTTCAGTGCGCTTGTCGTTTCCAAGTTTAAACTTCGTAACTACAACTACTTTTTCGATACACCCGCCTGAAAAATGGTTCTTCTTAAAGATCTAGTTTATTAAAGAATTCTTCCCTTTGTTCAAAGGCAAACATTAATTCTGCGAATTTATTTAGTACAAATAGAAAATTATGGATTAAAGATGTTTGTTTACATCCATATCATTCGTCATTTTATTATACAACGTGACATGCGTTCAACACGATGGACGTCTGGAGTTTTTAACATCATTCTTCATTTAAGTTCAATTTAGTAATTGAGATGATTCTATGAAATAGTGCAGTTGAAAACTTCAATTGTAGAATTATGTATTTCAAATTATTTTTGAAAGACGTAAGCCATCAGGAAAAGATGGCCGGTTTTATATTTGAACGGTTAGATCTAGTCGAGTCTATGTAGATATTTAGGTCTTGATCTGAAGGTGACAGAATGGACTTTCAGACTCGGTGAAATATGAATTTTGGTTAATAATTAGGACCTGCAGCCACCGGTGATTTATGAGATAAGGCTACCCTCACACTAGTGATCCAAGAGTAGCTTTATCCGCCTGGGTAGTCTACGGTATTGTGTATTCAGTACTTAACCACATGACTCGGCATTTACGGACGGTGCTGCTAAAGCACAGTCGTGTAAATTTTGTTTAATTTAATAAACTTAATTATTTTACACAGTCCCACAAAATAAACAATTTATGTCACTAAAAATAGACAAATTTATTTCTGTAATTTTTTCAGAGACCAAATGACCTATCATTGATAACCCAACAAACTGTGCCGGACGGAGTTATAGACCAAGTCGTCTACAACTTTATACAATGTATATTTCATGTCGTCTACAACTTTTTACAATGTATATTTTATGGCATGGCATTTGAATTTGTTTTGTAAACAAACAATGACATGCCTCCTCAATGTTTACATAAAATCCAGATAGAATTCATAAATTTAGGGCGAATTTGTTCTACGGAAACTAGTTTTAGTTTTGAACCAGTTTTGTAAACTTTCCATTTGTTACATAAACTGGTTTTAAACTGGTTCTGAACTAGAATTGATTTTTCATCTGTTTTATCCTAAACCCAAACTAGTTTAGCAAACCATTCAAACTGCCTCCTGGTGGTTTAATAGGTTTATGCGAGTTTGTTGCATATACATTTTAAATTGGAGCTCAACTGATGAAGTCTAATTGACAGAAACGATCGTCTTGAGCAATATAACTTTGGTATTATGTTTAGAATATTAGCTACAACAACATGGCGGCAAAACATGGACCAGAACTAGTATCGGATATGTGTCTTCTGGACATTTCATGTACTGGGGTCGAAAACTGTACTCATAATGACAAAGAGACATTTTACAATATTAAAACAGTGAATTGATGAATTCAAACACCAAATTGATCAGCTGTCGATCGTCATTTTGTTTATCATATTTTCACAAGATTAATACTCTTTTCTTTGTATAATTGGCAATAATTTTCCCTTTATTTTTACATCCCATATAAAAGAGCGACTGTTTACTTCTTTCTGTAGGCCTACCACATTTTGGTAGTTTAAATCATTTATTTGTTTAGCCAAGGCAAATCAGTTTTAATTTCAAACTGGTTTGTAAACTAGTTGTAAAAATAAACCAAAACCGAAACTAGTTTATTTGCAACAAATTCGCCCTGAGTGTACAATAATTGCAAAAGGGCAACACCATATTTATTCGTAGGATATTTTGTTGCTATCGCTAATGCTGTCTCCGAGCCAAGGGCGGTCTGGATATTATTCATCATGCAAATCGGCCAAACCATGTCATTCTTTATGACCATTAGTTTGAAGTCAAACAATTCATATGAGTAAATCACAAAGGTTCCTAAAGTTATATGACGCCATTGTTGTCAGCGATAAAAATGTTCACGCAAATGCGGATGAACTTTGTTTAATGTGATGTGGTTTTTGAAATTACATGACGGCAATCGTGTATTTTAAATCATTTATTTGTTTAGCCAAGGAAATCAGTTTTATATATATATATATATATATATATATATATATATATATATATATATATATATATATATATATATATATATATATATATATATATATATATATATATATATATGTAGGGAACCTCTACGATCGGCATAAATTTATCCAAATACTAACTAAAAATCAAATAAACCATTAACGACTAACGATACGGAGGAGGACTTGTTACTATTTGCTTAGATCCGACATCCTTGGATATAAAGTGTTGATGGTTTTAGTGCTTTGTGATATATATATATATATATTAAAAATAAAACGATCAAGAAAAATTCTTTTGCACTAGCGCTTTAACTTTAACTTGTTCAGATTAGGTGCCTTCAAAATGAGTACAACAATCAATGACGTCACGTAGTGCATAACAATAATTATTACGTAAAACGTTATGGAGACGAAACTACTGTAGTGCGAAGTACACAATATTTATGAAATATATTGCGGGAAAATACTGTTCTATAGATAAGATAGAAGTTATTAAAATGGAATTGTCCTTGCTATTAATTTTATACAGAGGAATGAAAAAAAAATCACCCCAGTGCAATGTTGGAAATGGTAATTAACGTTGTGTATAGTTGATTACTTGTGATTAGTCTGTTATCTGTGAACAGTGACACGTGTCCTTCGTTTGGTTTTAGTTTCCCCGATGTAAAACTCGCCGCATTTCTTTTTTACATATTATAGAATATATGGCATTCGTGCTAGAACAAGATAGATTTGTTTCACTGTAAAATGCTTCCCGTTTTAAAATATGTAGGTACACCTGTCAATTATACTTCTGTATGTAAGGCAGCGTTTATCAGTACATCTGTGACCGGTCAACAGGGGATGCTTACTCCTCCATGACACCTGGTCCCACCTCTTGGTTTCCAGAAGTCCGTGTTTGTCCATTCTTACCAGATTTGTTTCTATATCCTGGACATCCTAAAGATTTATACTTTGGTATCTGATATGTTTATATAGAGAACGGATGGAAAGCTATCTGTGGAATTAAATTTAGAGGTTGAAAGGATCTGTTTTAGAATTTTCGGTTGTCGTTTACTGTTGATGATTTTCTTTGTCTGTAGAATTTCTTCATCCTCTCAATTTGATATAAATCATTATTGGTGCGTTCACAAAAGCCAACTTGTAATCATATGTATGCGCGTCTAGTTGGTAATGAAACTCAATCCCATGAAGCCTGCCATAGTCGAAAAGTGGGTAAAATCAACCATATGATAATCAAAAGGTTACTCCCTCCGCCATGTTTATATGGTAATCTCTGACATCTACTTGACATCTACCATGTAAGATAGATAACACGTATGTGTTCATAAAACAATTTCAACATGATAACGGTTGCATTTATTGCTTCTAGTTTTCAAACATTAAAGTAGTATATAATGTCATTTATGGCACATAAAATCACATTAACGAGTTAAAACCTAACTTAGCTATTTCAAATAAAATCTAGTGTCTGTCACATTAATTCATTTTAACTGCGCCCAAATCACTAAAATAAGTAAAACCTAGTTTTTCTCAGAAGAAACAGAGTTAAACTCATAAATGTAATATTGGCCATAACAAATAATTAAAATGTTTCTCACAAGAAACAAAGTTAAACTAATTAATGTATTATTGGTCCATATAAACCCGTTTTCTTAACATCCAATGGGAATGTTCGATGCAAACAGGCAGCTGATCATAACTGAAATGCGATAATATCATGTAAACGAGAGAAAATAACCACAGAATTGATCTCCAGGCACTCGTGAACAAATATATGTAGGGAATCATAAGATCAGATTTCTCTTCTTTTTTCAAAATATCATTACATGCTTTCCAATATGTTTTCTCTACAATAAACATGGAAATTATTGTAATGATACTACTTTATGTGGCTGAATGTTTATATATATGTTTACAAACACACACACACACACACACACACACACGCACGCACGCACGCACGCACGCACGCACGCACGCACACACACACACACACACACACACACACACACACACACACACACACACACACACACACTCACTACAACTAGTCAGAATCGAATCATAACAAGAGTGACAGTTATGACGGCAAAAATATTAGAGATACATGAGTCATTTGTAGATGTACACACATAATTTTGGAAAACAGTCCGTATGTTTTGGTTTTAGGTAGCAGCCAGATGTGTCACTTTACCTTCGTAGACCTATTGCTAATTATATGCCATTGTAAGTGAATTGATCTATCAATTCATTTTAACTGCGCCCAAATCACTAAAATAAGTAAAACCTAGTTTTTCTCAGAAGAAACAGAGTTAAACTCATAAATGTAATATTGGCCATAACAAATAATTAAAATGTTTCTCACAAGAAACAAAGTTAAACTAATTAATGTATTATTGGTCCATATATAAACCCGTTTTCTTAACATCCAATGGGAATGTTCGATGCAAACAGGCAGCTGATCATAACTGAAATGCGATAATATCATGTAAACGAGAGAAAATAACCACAGAATTGATCTCCACGCACTCGTGAACAAATATATGTAGGGAATCATAAGATCAGATTTCTCTTCTTTTTCAAAATATCATTACATGCTTTCCAATATGTTTTCTCTACAATAAACATGGAAATTATTGTAATGATACTACTTTATGTGGCTGAATGTTTATATATATGTTTACAAACACACACACACACACACACACACACACACACACACGCACGCACGCACGCACGCACGCACGCACGCACGCACGCACACACACACACACACACACACACACACACACACACACACACACACACACACACACACACACACACACACACACACACTCACTACAACTAGTCAGAATCGAATCATAACAAGAGTGACAGTTATGTTTTCGACGGCAAAAATATTAGAGATACATGAGTCATTTGTAGATGTACACACATAATTTTGGAAAACAGTCCGTATGTTTTGGTTTTAGGTAGCAGCCAGATGTGTCACTTTACCTTCGTAGACCTATTGCTAATTATATGCCATTGTAAGTGAATTGATCTATCAATAGATTTACTATCTATGACGATGTACATTTTTGATATAAAAATGTCGGACACCAAAATATCAAAATATTACATTTCAGAATATCCAGGACACATATACAAATCTGGAAAAAAAGGACAAACACGGACCTTCGGAAATCCAAAGATGGGATCAGGTGTCATGGAGGAGTAAGCATCTGTTGTTGACAGGTCACAACCGCCGTGAGTCCACATTCAAAATGAAACAAAATAAGTGCTGAACAATCTTCGTCGCAATTGGCGCAGATGACTCCGTTACTCGTTCATTACTGTTAAGCAATGTCACTTGTTATAGTCTTTGTATAGCATACCTACAATGTAAAATACACAGCTCATTTTCAGATGACATCTTTGTTACTATATAAAAATCCCACTCCCAGATTGTTCCTATTTACCCTAACAATATCGTGAAAGATGAAATAGAAAAATATATGTCCAGAAATGCCTTTTTTCACATGCATACGCACACGCACGCATGGATGCAAGCACACATATGTATATATTTTAAACTGTTGGTTCATTAGAAACAAATGAATATATACCATAGATATAAGTCTCTCTAGATACGCATTATATATAATAAATTGTTATATACTTTGGCACACATACGCAATTACGCACACAAACATTCATATATATGTATTAAAATACCATCATGTCTATACTACATATCAGTACCTGAAATGCAAGCCGTGAGGAAACATGGAACATTTCCGCATATCATCGCCCTAAATACCATTTCAGATAGCTCACTTTTCCGCTTTGGAGTCATTGCTGTTAGAACACCAAGCAGGACACCCATGGACCCAAAATTTGAAAATCCACACAATGCATGAGTGACAATAACTTTAGATTTGTCCTAAAAGTAAAGTGAACTAGAGAATGAATACCTATATAACAGTTGTTTACATGTAATATAAAATCAAAATTTGAATTGGCAAAAGACGTGTTTGGTGTTTTATATGAGTGTATGTTATATTATGTAAATTATAAACATAATACCAAAGTTGTACTGCTCAAGACGATAGTTTCTGTAAATTAGACTTTATCAGTTGAGCTCCAATTTTAAACAGATTTTCTACAGGTAAAGTGGTACAAGACCAAATAATAAATCTAAATGCATAGCAAATCCGTCTAATTCTAAGAATTTAAATGGTGTAAGTAAGGCGATTGCTGAACGTTGAATATTAATATAACCAGACTCGGGCTGATTGAATCCATGACCTAGTATAACAAATATATGTCACCCGCATATAGAGTTTATATTTCACACATCCGATATGCCAGGGCGTGTTCAACATATGAACATTTCATATACAAAGGTAAACTGCTCAATAACAAATTAAACAACTTAATGACAAATTTATTTTGCAACCTTGCAGTTTCTTGTTATGTTCACTTTGATCTAGTTCTGTTCACATTTCGTTGGTAGTGTAACTTTAGTTTTTTAGTTATCCATTTGTTTAATTTCAATTTTCATTTATTTGTAAATTGATCACCCTATACTTGTAACATATAGAATTTCTTTCATTCTCCGGTTATGTGTGAGTGTGAGTTTGCGTGCGAGTGTGCACGCGTATGTTTTCTCATGCTATTGCAATGATTTTGTCCTAATGAAGGGACGGGCCGTCCCAAAAATGTAATTTTAATTTTGTCTGTGTCGTTAGTCATGTTAGTGCTTTATATATATATATATATATATATATATATATATATATATATATATATATATATATATATATATATATATATATATATATATATATATATATATATATATATATATAGTTTCTTACACTTAATATTCCATTTTCGAGCGTCATGTTAAACTGCGGGAGAACAATATCGTGCTCACTCTAATACCAGTCTGTCATATTTTGCAGTTGGGTATAATTTGAAAATATTTGTCCATTCCATATCATGGTGGAAAATTGTAAATATGCCAAAAATTCATTAGTGAATGTTTTTACTCCTATGAGCTCTGCGACCATTCTGCAATCATTTACGTCGGTTCCCATGGAATAAGCAATTGGGAAGAATACGTAGGAACAGATAAACTACAAAAAGAATAAAAAAGGAACTTACGGGAAAAGAGCTACTCAGACTTATATAGGTATTGGTATATAAAATATTTTCCTGTATTTAAAGTTTATTTCTTGGGAGTTATCTCCCTTAACTAAATATCAATAATATGAATGAATCCTTGTATTCATGGAAGTGTTGGAAGTAGATCCTAATATCTGTAAATGCACAGTGGCCGTAGTATAATAATTCCATTATCAATTTTTTTTCTAGTATATTTACATATATATTTCCTTCATTGCAAGTATACATACCGGTTGCATTTATATTCAATGCTTGACACACAGCTATTCAGCTGTTCCGTCATATGAAAAGCCCCCCTCAGAAAAGTCAATTATATAGAATTAATTTCGTATCCAGCTGACAACAGATTAACAGAAAAATTGTTATATACATGTGTACATAAATATAAGGATTTTTTTTCATTTTTGAAAAACATGGAATATACATGCAATGGCTCATGGAAAAAAATTCTGTGCATTTCGTGCTGCACAGAATTTTTTTCATGAGCCATTGCATGGATATTCCATGTTTTTTCAAAACATGAAAAACAGTTCTGAATTTGCCTCATATTAGATTATTATCATAACAGAAGATATAACAAATGTATGAATAGATAGAATACCTAGTAAATATCATTGAAGACTTCATTTTAGCGTACTATATTGTTTCGAATTGCAGAAAAACGATGAGATGGAATCTGCATGATCGCTATATAACGTTTAGCAATGAAATGTTCAACGTATCAACAACAACAACAACAACAAAAACAAACACACACACACACAAAATAATACACAAAAGATCTACGATGAAAAATAAATGATTCATAAAATCAGTATGCGGCAATATGTCATTTACGGTCATGTTGAAGTTTTGTGTAACTGATCATTATTGTGTTTATTTAATATCTTTAATGTTGAGTTACCTGTTCCATAACGGTTATGGTGTCGACTGTACCAATTAGGACAATTGTTCCTCACTCTCATTTAAATTTGACTGTAGACACGTGGCGGTTTGATCAGTCAGTAAGGGTGCTTACTATCCCCATGACACCTGATCCCACCTTTGGATTTCCAGAGGTCCATGTTTGTCCATGTTCACCAGATTTGTATATGCATCGTGGACCTCCTAAAGATTGATACTTCGGTATCTGAGATGTAATACTATTACCGTTTTATCTAGGTAATAGCAAAATTAGCTGAACAGTTTTGAAGATAAAGAGTAAAGAGTGGAAAACATTAATCGCTAAGCTTAATTTTCGTATCATTCAAAACAAAATATTTACTAAAGCAACATTTCCCTGCCGTTGATCTGATGTTTAAATATATGTTTTACTTGAAATGTTAATTCTTTGATCCCGATTCTTTGACCACACCATATGAGGGCTTCAGTAATGAATCTCAAAATACTAATGAACGCCAATACATTTACGGATAGTGCTGTAACAAGTTTGATAGATCCAGACGCACCAGAGGAAACAGCTTCTACAATATTTCGATCTTTCCTGCAATTATATGAACGCATTACTATTATTGGGTAATCTAAATTCCAAGTCCATTAGAATGCGGTATTTTCAACATGAAGAACAATTGCGAATTAAAAAGCGATGGAAACAAGAATCAGGAAGGAGACAAGATAGAAGGTAAGTATGCCATACAAATGTTACATGGAAACATCTCAAGCTCGGTGAAAATTTCATAATGTTATTTATAGATTTAATTGGTAAAAGAAATGTACTGTACATGGACGTGCTTCAGACTATTGTCTAACATTCTTGAGAGGGGGAACTTCATATTGTTCAACAAGATCCCCTCATAGACCATAAAACTTCCTAAGTGGCCATTTCAAAATGCATAAACTATTACATATTGACCGAACGTTGATGTGGCATGCGAGACAGTTTGTGCTTTGTATTGTTTTATTCTATATTTAAAGGGAGTACACAATTGTTTTCACAACTCTTTGTCCAGTCTTTTTATTATGTCTAATGAGCCAAAGGCTAATGGTTACCTATTTTGATCGTCTTTTGTCTGCCGTACGTTTTTCATTTTCGACTTTTCTTCAAGAACCAGTGGGTCAATTTTAACCAAACTTGACAGAAATTAATCCCACGTTTGAAGGATCCATAGGGGACCCAAAATCATTATGCATCTTTAAAAATACTCTTATGAACTAATGGTCATAATTCTTTCAAATTCAATATGCGTGATTATTGTATCAATATCTACAAAGTTTGCGAATGAAAACGATCTACTTATAAACGAGGCAGCGCCAACACTATTGACCTACTTACTCAAAACGGATTGATTTTCTGTATACAACGATACATGAAAAAATTGTTAGGAATTAACCAAGGATCATTGTGACCACCAAGTTTCAATGTCATCAGGCCAAAGGTCATGGTCACAAAAACTTTAAGTAATCAAAAATATTTTTTGTAAACTTTTAGACATTTTTAATCTCTTCTCAAGAACCAATTATTTAAATTTTAGCTACACTTTGCAGGATATATTCCTACTAGAGGCTACATAAGGGTTGCAAATAAAAAGTGGCTAGGATCCATTGATGTTCCACAAAGGGTCAAAACATGGAAGATCTTTTTTAAAAATCTTGCCAAAATAAAAATAAAAAATCACCGATACCAAAATATTAATCTTCACGATGTCCAGATACAATGTAAAAATCACAGATACCAAAATATTAATCTTCACGATGTCCAGATACAATGTAAAAATCACAGATCCCAAAGTATTAATCTTCACGATGTCCAGATATAATGTAAAAATCACCGATACCAAAATATTAATCTTCAGGATGTCCAGATAAAATGTAAAAATAACCGATACCAAAGTATTAATCTTCACGATGTCCAGATACAATATAAAAATCACAGATACCAAAATATTAATCTTCACGATGTCCAGATACAATATAAAAATCACAGATACCAAAGTATTAATCTTCACGATGTCCAGATCCAATATAAATATCTTGTGAATATTGGACAAACATGGACTTCCGTTTTTAAGAAAGTTTATTTCCAAGATGTATTAGTATGTTATCTGTCGGGGTTGGGACCCTGGATTCAGACGGATCACATTGTTTCATATAACTCCAAATGTTAGTAATAGTATGAATATAATATAGCACAAATGTATTGTATAATTAATTAAATAAGGGTATATATGTGATAATTTTGAATTTCAATTTTCTCATATTTGACATTTTATTTAGTATTTTAAATCAATACAAAAACTATGTTATTGAGTATATTAAATTTCTGGGCAATAGAAAAAAGAAAGGTAGAGCAGAATAGTGATAAACAGTCAAAGTGAAGGAAAAATAAGAAAAAAAAGAAACTTACTCCTATCCGATATTTAGAGAGGAAAAGTTACATGTATGCAATTAATCAGTATATGCCATACATATTCATACATATGGACACACACACACACACACACACACACACACACACACACATATATATATATATATATATATATATATATATATATATATATATATATATTATATATATATATATATATATATATAAACAATTACACTCACACACACAAATATTCATACACATATACACATACATACACATATACATATATATATATATAAATATTGATTTCACATTTGTATGTGCATACTGCAATATCCGTGCAAGTATATGAACTTGTACATATTAATTATAATGTACATATACAAAGTTGTGATAAACATCGTTGCAAAGGACGTCTACATTTATTCTGTTCATCTAAAAATTATGTTTAAATGCCAATGTAAAATGTTTTTAGAGATTTGCTTCATAATCTATAAGTAAATTCTTCCATGAAGACCAAATTTTAGCGAAGATCTCTTTCTGTTATATAATTATATTGAAGGTGATTAAGGATACCTGATAAATTAGAGATTTTCTTTTGTTTCAGACAATTATAGATATAATGTTTTGTACTGATAATAGTGGAATTTGTTACGCAATTCTATTTTGAATTCTGATCTAAAAAAAAAAAATATTTCTTTTGTTAAAGACCACGCCTTGCATTTCATACAGCTATACACCTAGCATAGCATCCAAGCTATTCAATTACAAACAGGTTTTGCAGTGCCTAGACATCTACCATCTTCTACACAACACTGTCACATGTTCATGTGCTTCATCTCCTTTCAAATACAATACTATCGGGCATGCCATTACCGGTGGCGTTTCTATTGTTGAAATTGAAAGCCTCAAAAATCTTATTTTAAGGGGCCCTAAATGCCGGGAAGACCGTTCCTTTAATTGGCGTCAGAATTTCAGTTTAGTTATGGATTCTGTCGAAGATTATGCCAGACGATGGGCCAAACATGAATACGTAGAACCAGACACTTTGTCTGAATGTCTGAAAGCCATACGATGGTCGATAAAATCTCGTATTCGAAAACTTAAAGGGACTATGAAAATACGTTATCCCTCTGTATTTAATGATCCAGAAGTAGTAACTGAACTGGATAGGTTACATGACCAATATGTACTGATACCAGCAGACAAAGCCTCAAATAATATAGTTTTTACTTGTAAGGCACTTTACTATAATTGTTTATTAGAAGAACTTGGGTTTAATACGAATTCTGGAAATCCTACATACACACGTAGCTCACTTTCAAAGGACGAGATCCTTCAAAACCACGTGTCCGTATTACGCTCATTTGATATACCTACAATGGATACCGATTTCGAACTACCAAATTTATACTGGATACCTAAACTTCATAAAACCCCATATAAGCAATGATACATAGCAGGATCCAGCAAATGTTCTACCAAACCTTTATCTTTACTCCTTACCAAGATATTGACAGCCATTAAGGAGAAACTTCAAGAATACTGTACAGTTGCTTATTCCAGAAGCGGTGTAAATCAGATGTGGATACTTAAAAATTCTAAACAGCTTTTAGAAAATTTGAAGGCACACAATTTTTCTCGAATTCACAGTATCAAAACTTATGACTTCTCTACTCTTTACACTACTATTCCACATAAAAGATTAAAAAAAAGACTTTGCAGCATCATAGACAACTGCTTTTTCACTAAAGGTGGCACCCGAAAATTTAAATATCTAGTGATTGGCTATCAGGATATTATTTCGTCAAACACCACTCTGATTCTACACATAAATATACTGAAGTTGAGATAAAAAACATGCTAGAATTTCTAATAGACAATATATTTGTAATGTTCGGAGACGTGGTCTTTCAACAAACTGTCGGCATTCCTATGGGAACCCATTGTGCTCCTTTATTGGCCGACCTGTTCCTTTATTCATACGAAGCAGACTTCATTCAGAAACTGCTGAATCAAAAGAATAAAAAGTTAGCGGTGTCCTTTAATTTGACATTTAGATATATCGACGACGTTTTGTCAATTATTAATGACAATTTTCATACATATGTCAATGCGATATATCCCAGCGAACTAGAAATTAAAGATACAACAGAATCAAGCACACACGCTTCATACTTAGACATTTTACTTAATATAAACACAGACGGGAAATTGGCAACTAAGCTATACGATAAACGCGACGATTTCGGCTTTCCCAATTGTAAATTGTCCACATTTAAATAGTAATATCCCTCAGTCACCCGCATATGGAGTTTATATTTCACAAATGATCCAATGCGCCAGGGCGTGCACAACATATGAAGATTTCATATACAGAGGTAAACTACTCACTGACAAATTATTGATACAGGGATATCGAAAACCGCGTTTAATGTCAACGTTCCGCAAATTTTACGGTCGGTATAATAGTCTTGTTTGCGACTACTCTGTTTCACTAAGTGAAATGTTGAGTTGCCTTTTCGTTGGCGGTTGTTAAGACGTCTGTGCCAGTTGTGACGAGGATACACTCATCACTTGTTTCATTGGACTTGACTGTGGACTCACGGCGGATGTGACCGGTCGACAGGGGATGCTTACTCCTCCATGGCACCTGATCCCACCTCTTGGTTTCCAGAGGTCCGTGTTTGTCCATTTTTACCGGATTTGTATCTATGTCCTGGACATTCTATTGATTTATACTTTGGTATCTGAAATATTCTTATGAGTTTGGTGGCCCTGAAAAGGACCTTTGGATAGGTTACTAATATTGACAGTAACATCTTCTCTTTTTCAGAGGTAAGCGTCGTTCTGCTTCCAGTAGATCATCTGTCTTCCTCTTGATAGTCATGATGATCGGTATCTGTAGTTGGCGAAAACTAGCCCTAATCTGTTTTCTAGTACGAACATACTGAGCTGCCAGATGGTCCAAGCATTGTCGGTACTGCCGGTCGAGTTGATCCCTGACTTTCTGTGAGGTTTGTTGTTGTTTCAGTTGCCTCCATCTCTGACTGAGTTTCATCAGTAGGCTCTGATAGTAACGATCACACTGCATAGTGGTCATTTTTTCTTCTGTTGTAACAGAATACTTTTTTGAATAGCTTCTGTATAGATACTCTCCAATTTGGTTTTTTGGTTTCACTAAATGATGTTCAACAAGTAGGAGAAGAAACGCTCACGCGACGTGTGACGTCACACCCTGCTGAGTATGTCTAAGAGTCTATAGTCATTGCTTGATCATGGCTGAATGCATAAACATATGGGTTGAAGTAGAAGAAATGGATGGTGTGTGCCGATATAGTGGGAAGAAAGGTGGGATGGCTAACGAACATCGATAAGTGGTTAGAGCTAGTGAAGTTTGAAAAAAGAAAAAGAGAAATACGGCGGAGCAAACGTACAAAATGCTTTTTATGCCATGGCATATAAAGCCTAAAAATTAAAACAGCCCTTTTCAGGACCACCTAACTTTTTACGAAAAGAAACATGTGACTGATTAGAGTAACAGCGGTTCTATAGTCTCAACAATAAAACATAGATCCTTTGTATATCCTTATTTACTCTCTATATCTCTTATACTCTAAGTCTCTAAGTCACAGTTACTCTTGGTATCCTTCTAGTCATACTCTTTCTCATACTTTGTCAATGGTGTTTTACACCAGATCACTCTGTGTACCTTTGTGTCTACCGTGTAGATACTAGGTTTAAACTCTAAGTGTACACCTTATACCCAGACATAATACACAAACACCAGATCAATTTTTAATAAGTTTAATACCCCGCTAACAAACATTTTTAGATAGTCGGCAGAGGATTAGGGCCGTCCCTCTGTGACTATGTACAATAATATAAGAATGAACTTTGAAAACACTTATTAACTTTTGAAACACTGATCACTTTGAAACGTTCATAACTATGAAACAGTTTAAAAAACACACAATCAAACTTTGGCACTTTGTTTCACTACTACGGTTAATCTTGCCCATACAGAACGGAGCAAACGAACGTCAGCTTTTGTCCTAGATCGGTCGATTCGAATTCCTTGACGCTGTGACACTAAACATATTTGCATTATAAAAGTACAAAATTTACATCATCACTTCTGTTCGGTTTCAAACTTTCACTTTCTTGGTTGGTTTTAGGGGAATAATCAGGGTGCGTCTGAGGCAATCCTGGATAACTCATGTTGATCACTGATTCAAATGATGTTCGGTGCCTAAACTTCACTTTACTTTATACCCGTTCTTCTTATTCTATATTTAGACTTCGCGTCAGGCACTTGTTTGCCACAAGAAGGGAGGTTCCACACAGTGTTTTTTGTTTTTGTTTTTATATCACCAGTTGAATGAAAGCACAATCTTTAGACCAACATCGATGTTCTGTATAAGCAT
Organism: Atrina japonica; assembly: GCA_030159075.1. Taxonomy (NCBI): domain Eukaryota; kingdom Metazoa; phylum Mollusca; class Bivalvia; order Pterioida; family Pinnidae; genus Atrina; species Atrina japonica. Next base: position 62,974 of record BROG01000257.1, on the reverse strand, counting down.
TATCAGACCATTCCCAATCTTCTAAACAGGTGCCACAACAAAACCACAAATCCTGCTCTGGCTAATTCTGTCTCTTAAGGTCCCGGTAGATATTTTGGCCAATGATCTTTAAACGTCAGGTACCTGTATTCATACGTACAAAAATTAGGTAAGGCTAAAGTTATTCTTAATTCCTGATGAAACGATAATAAACGTCCTTCATCTTTCTGTCCTTCTGTCTTTTCCTAACTATGTCCTTCTGTCTTTTCCTGACTCTGTCCATCTGTCTTGTCCACCTTTTCCCACATTCTTTCTCTCTGTCCTTCTTATCTGTTTCTTCTCTTCTCTCTGTTTCTCCCCTTTCAACCCCTTTGATCTTTTCATCTCTTCTTTTCTCACGTCTTTTCTCATTTCATTTTCTCTTTTCGTAGGTTTCTTATTGATAGATGTCCAATACAAGATGTTGACACGATGACTCTCGGTCATCAATTGAACAAAGTCCTGTGATGAACTTCATTTTATGATTAAATCACATGACGAAAATGAAGTTTGGCAATCACTTTGTCAATATCTCAGAAAAAAGTAGTGAGCTAGCAACTTTAATACGGTTTTCATTACTTTCAACTTAATTATGCTATCAGGGGAATACCCCACCATCTAATCAACGTTCATTCACTCTAGACCTCAAAACTGGAAAAAAAAAACCATCTCCTGTTAGCAACTCTCGTCAACTCACGTAAACTCTTGCTGACTGTGGCGCTACCTACTATTGATTTCACTCCAAATCTCAAACCTGGAAAAACCCAAAGTTTCGGTTCTAAAAATAGATTCACTCTCAGTCCAACACTGGAAAAACCTAACTTCTAGTATTTAGCCGCCGACCTCTCGTGACCCCGACCTCTTGTAACGAAGGTTCTCATTGGCTCGTTATCCAAGATGGCCGCCTCCACAACCTTCCACTTCCAGTCATAGACCCGCCTCCAAGCTCAACGATTGACTTTTACTCCTTTTTTACGGATCTAGAAAAGGCACCATAGAAAAATGACCCAGGATTTTCTACCGTAGAAAAATAACCCAAGTATATTTTCATAATAGAAAAAAATAAATATTAAACAGTTAATAATGACCATGTCGTACAAGTTACACGTATTTTAGTAGGCTGAAATTATAGCTATATAAATGGCAATTGTGTGCTGTTTGCAAGCAGTGCAATTTCGTTTGAAAATTAAGACGTTTTCGACGGCATAAGAAGTTTACAACGCGCAATGACGATCCTACTAATAGTATATTCCTTAAAATTTCCCCTAAAACAACACTAATTACACAACAATTTCTCTCCTGTCATATAAACAACTGAAAAATCCGACAACTGATTCCTAAATTTGCCATGAACTGTAAACAAACAGTTTAGGGGACCCAGCTTCGTAACACCACGGTTCGGATTCGCTATACTCTTTCCTACCCGTAGTTTCATGTGCCCGAAATCTTTTTTATTATTCATGAAACCTCAACCAATGCCAGTAAACGGTGCAAAGAAGCGGCTCATAGACTTATAGGTCACACTATTCATAACAAAAAAGAACCAATTACTCCATTTTAAGAAATATTTGTACTTTGGATGGAAACGACAAAAGCGATCTTAAAGATGTCAGAATCGCTTGTATGTGTCTTGTTAGTTTTGCAGGTTTCCTAAGATTCTCTGAATTAGTTAATATTAGCAGAAATGATATTTTGGTTTTTTTTATACTCATTCGTCAATTTTAATTGAGAAAAGCAAAACAGATCGCTATAGAGAGGGTACTCATGTCTTTATATCTAAGACGAACTTTAATGTTTGTCCTGTGTCTATGCTACAACGTTATTTACAGTTGGCAAATGTAAAATCAGACTATTCAGAAATTATATTCAGATCTTTAGTTTTTTACAAAAGTTCAAATTTTTATTATTTAAGGGGGATAAATCTCTTTCTTATACACGTTCAAGGGAAATTCTCTTGAAAGCTCTGGAAGAGTTTGGTTTAGATAAAAAATTTCTTTGGCTTAAATACCCTCCGAGGAGGTGGTGCAACGGCTGCTTTTTCGGATGGTGTTAATGATAGAATTATTAAAAACACGGGCGGTGGTCTCCAGATTTGGACAAAGTTGGCTATGTGAAAGAAAGTATTCAAGATGAATTATATGTTACTCATGATATTGGCATTTGATTATTTTCTGTCTCTACTTTCTTTGTTTTTCGAAGTCTGTTGCACTAGCACTGGCGAGCTTAATGTAGTTGTGTGTTGAGTTTATTCTATAAATAATTTATGTTGAGCTGAGACTGGCGAATTAGAACATAAATGCATTTATAATAGTTACGTCTACACGTGTATTTGGTTACAGTAAACACGTGTTATGTTGTTTCTTTTGTTGTTTATCGTATGGCGATTGGTTATATCTGTTTATTAAAGGTAGCAGAGTTAAAAACATGAAAATTGTGACCAGGTATGTTACCTGGATTTTTAGTTACGAATATAAGGTATTCGAAGTATCGCCGCCAAGTGCAACGGACGCTTACTTCCCCTACCCACCCGCCTGTCGTTTTTTACTGTAATTTGGAATGTGATGTTGATTCTTTTTTCATATTTGTAGAAAATGGTGTGTGTGATGTGCATATGAATAACACGGCATGCGCAGATAATTTAAGTTTATCTATGTACTATAATTTAATAAAGTCTGTTGCACTCGCACTTGCGAGCTTATCCTAGCTATGTTTTGAGCTTATTTTAGAAATAATTTATGTTCGGTTGAGACTGTTGAATTAGAATATAAAATGTTTTATTCTCCACTGGTTACTGGTATGTATAATGACAGGCGGGAACGAGGGCTCGTACATACAGAAGATTACTTTTCTAGATCAGTCAAAGGTTTTCTTAATGTTGACTTATCCTGAAGTTTTATGGGCTAAGCAGAATAATTTGAGTCTATTGTCTGATTTACATATTAATATGGCGGGGCCGTGTAACCTTTTGATTACCATACGATCGGTTCAACTCACTTTTCGGTTATGACAGACTTCACGGGGTAAAACGTTTTATTCTCCACCGGATACCCGTATGTATGATGACAGGCGGGAACGAGGGTTCTTGAGTGTCATTTTAATGTCATTATGGTTTATTACCCAGTAAACTTTAAACTCGCCCAGATCAAGAAATAGTTCACGAGACCCCACATCGCCAGGTTATATGAATTTTACTATAGTCAGATTTAAGTACATTCTTTTATACATAGCTTTATGTTCCGCGTCCAGGATTTCGGCAAACCGTCAAAATCAACCAATTGTCTTACTGTATAAGTGGACCTGCCCTTTTATTCATATTAAGTAGAGTTCTTTTACAGGTTGTCGAGTCAAACGAGGTAAAGCTTAATCGTGCCTTTTTATTTGACCTTTATATGTATCTAAGGCGTTTTGCACATTAGTCACGACAATATTCATATTTCTATGAATGTGATACATCCCATAGAACTAGAAATAATCACCTAATAGACCACAAGTACTTCCTACTTGGACATTAAACTTACCTTAAGGATTGACAACAATACTATGCGATAAACGTGGTATTTATTTCGGTGTTCTATTGTCAACTATCAATATTTAAGTAGTAAATACCTTTATCGCCCGTATACGAATTCTAGATGATACAAGGTGTCAGTTACTTTTATAAAAATGAACATTTCATACACTGTGTTCCCTGTGAAAAATTAGGTTTAAATGAGATAAACTATTAATTGTAACTCATTATTGTGATTCTGGAGTGGCATACATTTGTTTTGACTTTTTGCAAACATATAACTGTGGTATCATTTTAAATAAACAAAAACAAATTACTTGGTAATGTTGACATATGTATACGGGAAATCACGTTGAAAGTCGGCATATGCAAGTTTTACGGTCGTTATAATTGGAATGTTGAGTTACCTGTTCGAAGGTGATTGTTGAATCGTCAGTACCGAATATGACAAGGATCTTTTCCTGAAATGTTTCATTTATATTTTACTGTGGATTTTCGGGTTAGTGTGACCAGGCGATAGGGGACGCTTATTCCATTCCTTCATGGAAGTCGAAACTGTAAAAGTAACTAACTTTTTATTTATAAACATGCCTCCACAAACGGTATCATATAAACATGAATATAAATGTGTAGTGATACAATATCTCGTTTCGCCATCATTACACCATATAGAAGATGTTTGGAACGAAAGATGACGAGTCAATTTGTGTCCACGTATAAAATAGGAATTCTAGTATACTTCAGTCAGATTTATATAAACTGGTGTGGCTGATTTTAACTATTCAACAACTGAAAAACAATGTACTCTTCTGTAAATGTAAATCGATGCCTTATGCCAGTCCAAATGTGTCTTAAGAGGTGAATGAGCCAATGGAGTCTTTCTTAGCCTGGACGAGTTTAAATTATAAGGTTATATTAAATTAAATTATAGGTAATGCAATATAACAACATTACACTGAGAACAGTAACCGGTGTCACTTGTCACCATACCGACTGGTATGGGACTAAAGCGTATTTCTTGGTACGCTTGTCTTAACCTAACCCGGAGGATGCAGAGAATCGGAAAAGGAGCGAGCTTGAATTATTCGAGTTAGTCTTAACCAGAAAAAATATAATCATCGGTTGAAAGTCGAAAGATTACTCGGCCCCGCGAAGTTATGCGAATCGGTCAATTAACTCGCCACGAAAATTGATTTGACATATGTTGTCATGTATTTTGATATTGATTGTGTTCAACGTTACAGCCACCTCGACTGCGAGTTTGTCGTCGGCGCATAGTATAACACTACAACTCTCTGCAAAGTAGAATAGTATGTCCGTGTCGGAAAATAATATACAAGTCATTCTGTCAAATATAGAACTGTAATCACATTCATTTCTATATTCATGTTAAAAATAAATCAAATCAAATAGCTTATTCAATGTATACCTTTATAAACATATTTATAATCATATTGACATGGAATATATTCATATGGTATATAATTTAATCACTTGTATGGTTAAACTATAAATTTTGATTATGGAGAGAAATCAAATAGTTTGGAAAAATAACTTTTTTCTGTACATAAAACACAACTTTTCTGTAAATCACAAGCATGATTATTAACATATCGAACGTTAACCATTATTAATAAAATTTAGTGTGTTAGAATATTGGGATATTATAGGCCTGCTAGATATTAGGCTGTTAAAGTTTAGGATGGGAGTATGAACATCCATATCATTAAAATATCTCAAGTAATACATACTCGTTCTCCCTGAAAATGTATTACATAGTTTGTGATAAAAGCAGTCTCTAGATTCATTGTAGATAAAGTAAAATAATGAATGCCTGGGTAAAAAAAAGTCACAAAACACTAATGCATGATCTGAAATGAATTCATATATTGATTCATATTAACAAAATTTCATTTAATCGCATTGTGAAGACGAAATACTATGCCTTTTTAGTTTATGAATCAATAAAACGGAGGAATCGCCTGTCATGTACATAAATATAAACATTTTCAATGCTTTTTCCTAGAGTTGTTTCTCATGAAACCGAATGTTACCAACATACTAGAACTTATACAAACCATTTATTGTATTTTGTCATTAAAGGATTATTGTATTTGTATATAAATCATCTTTTGATGTCTTATGAATGCTTTGTGAAAGCAATATAATTAATTTCGTAAAAAAAACTTTGACTTTTTGTATAGGCATATGCATATGAAAGCTTTATGAATTGAAGCAACCCCCACGGTCCCACAGGCAGGACCAAAACCATAGGAAATCAGTATAATGCCAAAACCATCGACTTTTTGTATAGGCATATACATTTGAAAGTTTTGGGGACTGAAGCATTGATTATTTTGGTCTTGGAAATTCGGTGGTCCACATCCCGGGGACCCGGGGATGGGGCAAAAACAATAGAAAAGCAATATAATGCCATCAGCACTTAGAAGTACTAAAACTGCCATTTTTCATACCTTTGAAATATATGCCTCAATGTTTAATGAATGTTCATATTAATAATATTTTACAGAAAGATTTTTTACAACTGAAATAAGTTGTTTATAAAGGTTTGGGGGATTCCAAATGTCAAGAAAAATTAGAAGTAAACTTGTGGACACTAGTGACTTGTGAAGTTGGAAAAAGTAACGAATGACGGACATGTTGGAATTGTCGACATATGTGACGAGAGGAAGGCTACCTCCTTTAAAAACTTGCTTATGCCTTTGGGTACTCAAATGCACAGGATCATGCTCAGAAAAATATTTAGAAAAATACTCAAAATTGTGCTCAGAAAGTTGCTCAGAAGAAATTATGTTTCCCAGCCAAAAAAAGTTGTTTGTCAGAAATGAAGCAGTTGAAAGCAACAATTGAATTATGAGGAAAAATCACAAAAATCCAAAGTTTCAATAAACAGAAAATAAATGCTAATTATTTAACACAGCCCATTTTTAAAGGACTCTCTATTCCAATGAACCTTTCCCAATTATACATTTCTCTCAGGTGACCGATAAGGCCCTTTGGGTCTATTGATTTTTTTCTTTTCATTTCATTTAACTACCTCGATATCAGTAGGTCCTTGAGTATCACTCGATATATTCACAATGTCAATGATTTGCAATTATGTCACAGTAAACATAATAGCAAAGACAACATGTAAAGCATTAATGATTATACTAATATCTTATTTTTCAGTTCTATCGTTTTGCTTTATCGTAGATCATATAATGCTTGATTAACGTTTCAGCCATGAAATGTGATTAAACGTTTTTTTGAATTCTGATCCAGTCAATATGAAAAGTTATCTAGTACAGAAAACAGTATCAACCTCGGTCTATATTCATTTGCTGTACTCAATACATTCTTACATATTCTCAAATGAAAATTGTATTGCAGCATATGAAAATCACAGATACAAAAGTGTCATATTTTAGGATGTCCAGGATTCAATGTACAAATCTGGTTGTAATGTGCCTTTGTCAGGTACATAGATATATGTCATGAAAATATATACATTATCAGGTGTATGTATATTTCGTATCACACAATACTTGAAATGGTGGTATAAACTATTGCTGGTTCATTACTGTTAGTTGACCTCTTTATTCGTAGTCTTTGTACAGCAAACCTACAATGTAAAACATTAATACTTACTTCAAGAAATTTTCGCCTTATGTTTCATTAATTATTAGCCGACACGAGACTTTGTGGCTTGAGTAAAATGACGTCATAACAGTGGCGCCATAATAGTGAAAGTCAAAGTTCAGAATTTTACGAAAAGCACGCGTTTGTGATAGTAACCTTTATTCTTTGAACATTGTTAATAAATTTTCATGGAGTAATTAAGGGTGAATATGAGGACCACGTAAATTTAATCCTCTTTTACTTAGAAGATATATATAGTTTTCAATGATGTTATTTTGAAAATATAAAATAACTGGACTTTTATGAAGAATTTTAGTAAATATATTTTGTTAAGGTACTATCTTCTTTAAACGATAAAGATTGTAATGGTAACTCTATACTCTAGTTGATTTAGGATATTGTTAAACGAACATTCATAGCTGAATCATTGTAATCCTTTGCTATATAAACACAACAATTCTCGGCACCACACTCTTGCACACACACTTCTGCACACACACACACACACACACACACACACAGACAGAGTTTTACTTTTTACACACACACACAGACAGAGTTTTACTTTTTACACACACACACAGACAGAGTTTTACTTTTTACACACACACAGACAGAGTTTTACTTTTTACACACACACACAGACAGAGTTTTACTGTTTAGATTGATATACAAATAACAAGATATACACAATTATAACATTTCTTACATTCCTATATATTTTGTGAAAATTGCTTGAGAAACCCAGGTTTGGGGCTTTTTCAATTGCAATTGATTAACTTGCTCAAACTTACCATTTGTATATAGATACCACACTGGACCTTAGTTTATTTTCATAAAATATAAAGGAATAATGTTTTATGCCAGTGTATTCCTCTAATTGTCTATGGTACACCAAGTACAAGTAGTAAATGTAGACAAAATCGAAGTAATGTTATTTTGTAAACACAGCTAATGCCCATCTAAAAGATCAATCGAACAATAACAGAACCTCATTGGTCCGTTTGCGAGGCTGTCTCTTAAGAGCTGGTTCCGGGAATGTATGTAAAATTCATCAACAACATTTTATATTTAATATACATTGCCTTAATGTCAGGTGGACTAGTAAGAGAGGTGATTTTTGGGGAGATCCCATTATATAAAAAATACAATTTTCTATAAACTGCATTACCTGCAATGCATGCCGTAAGAAAACATGCAACATTCCCGCATATCATCGCTCTAAATACTATTTTAGACAGATCACTTTTCCGCTTTGGAGCCATCGCTGTTAGTCCACCAAGCAATATACCCATTGATCCAAAGTTTGAAAATCCACACAAAGCGTAAGTGGCGATAACTTGGGATTTGTCCTAAACGTATAGTAAACTCATGAGTAGACAACTTTAATAATCGTTTACATAGTGTGTGTGTGTGTGTGTGTGTGTGTGTGTGTGTGTGTGTGTGTGTTTGGCTTTACATATTTATATATATACATGTAACTCCTTTATTCAAATAGGAAAAAAGTTTCCCTAGCATGAATGTCAAGGGATTTAGACCCGTGACAGAGCACACCATCTTATCCCTCCATGAACACTAAAATGAAGAAATAAGTTTTACCGTCAGTCGATTACTAAAGAATGAAAATGAGTGATTTCAACACGCGCTTCATTTCCAGAACAACCCGGAACAATCAACATTTTTAAACCAAAAGTAGAATGATACACTTGTTTTATTCCGTACTATTTTAGACCCATAATTGCACTTAAAATCTAAGCACCCTTTAATTAGCAATTGTTTCAACTTTGATGGATTTCAGATCGTCCAAACGATTAGTGTCCAAAACTGTATTGTCTCGTACATCTATTTCTCACGTGGAAGAAAAATGTAACTTATTTACATGCATTAATCCGCATACATAAACAGTACTACGGAAAAGTTTGATAACAACCAGAACATGTGATCATATATACATTAAATAAACTCGTTCAATTATTGTTCATTTCATATAATCTCAATAATTGCGTACAAGAGTTTTACGACCAGAATGCTAATTAAGTAATGCAAGGTAGCATTGCAATATATAGTGTATCCAAATGGTCATCTCCGATACAAATACATAGTCCTAGTAAAATGTATATAACCTGCCGGGACAGTATTGCAGGTCCTTTCCTGACGTGAACGAACGTAATACACTCAAATTACAATAGCAAGAGGAATCATTCCTACTTATCAGTTTACATACAGTAATCCAGTTTGTAATACAATGCATATATCGTCAAGCCTATTATAACCGAAAAGTGAGTAAAATCGACCTATCATTATCGAAAGGTTAATCTTCCCCGCCCAATTATGTGAATAAGTAAATATACCTACACTTAATATTCCATTTTGGAGTGTCTGGTTAAACTGAGGGAGAATTATATCATCGCCACTGTAGTACCAGTCGGTCATATTCTGTATCTGGGTGTAATTATCAAATGCCTGTCCATTTCTTATTATTGTGGAGAGTTGTAGATATGCCACGAATTCATTGGTAAATGTTTTGATACCTATCAGCTCAGCCACTGAACGACAATCCCGAACTTCGGTTCCCATGAAATAAGCGATTGGATAGAAGGCATATGAACAAATAAACTGAAACATAAATGGAAGTGTTGTGAAAAAGATACGCAATCATACTGATTGTTAGTTTTAACATTAGTTTGAATATAATTTTAATTTGATGGCTTTTCCTTTGAAATCATCTTATAATTTTATATTCCATCACAGGTTTTACTGAATCATATGCCATATTAAAGATAATCATGCACTTTTTTACATTTCCATTTATTTATATATATTATATACTAGTATTTGATATTTTATCTGAAAACTATTTGATGTAGTTATATTATTAAATAACCTATTTAAGGTAAAGCATTGGCTGTTTTTTAATTATCTTTTCTTCCTTTTTCCTACTTAGATTTATATAAAATAACAAAAAGAGATATTCACAGGCATACAAACTTTAATTTCTATATTTCTATATATTTTGTGACAATTGTTTGAGAAACCCGGGTATGAGACTTATTTAATTGCAATTGCTCAACCTGAGCTTACTATTTGTATATGATTACCATGCTGAAACTGATATATTTTTAACAAAATATACAGGAATATAAGATTGTTGTATGCCTTTGTATAGTTATTACTGTTATTACACATCACGTACAAGTAGTAAAAGTAGAAAAAATCGACATCATTTTTCCGGGGGTAAACACAGCTAGTATCCCTTTAAGCATATATTTATATTTTTTGGCAAGCCTATAACTTTTGTATTATACTTATATTGTATTAATGTTGTACTCTGAATGAAAAAATAGTTTCAGAATTGTTTATCTTACTTGGAATGTGAGTTCATCGAGCCCGACCCTTTGACCACACCAGGTGAGAGTTTCATTAATCAATTTCAAAATGCTTAGAAACGCCAATACGTTAACAGCGATAGCTGCAATGATTTTAATAGAGGAAGTTGCTCCAGAGGAAATTGCTTCTACAACATTACGATCTTTTCTGAAAAATAATATAAATGTATACATTGACACCACAGAGCACAACTTTATATGGTTCAACGTGTTTTCAGTAAAGGGATAACAAACATGATATCTATTAACGTGTATTCAGATAACGGGTCATGTAATGATACGATTCAACGTGTACTCAGAAAACGGATAAAAACGAGACATATTCCACGTGTATTCAGAAAAGGAGCACAACATGATACTATTCGACGTGTATTCAGAAAACGGGGCACGTAATGAAATGGTTCAACGTGTATTCAGAAAAAAGGAAAACAACATGGTATGATTTAACGTGTATTCAGAAAACTGGGCACGTAATGATATGGTTCAACATGTATTCAAAACACTAAACACAACATGATTCAGTATAACATGTATTCAGAAAATGGAGCGCAGCATGATATGGTCTAACGTGTATTCATAAAACGGATGAAAACGTGATATATTTCCACGTGTATTCAGAAAACGGAGCACAACATGATACTATTCGACGTGTATTCAGAAAACGGGGTACGTAATGAAATGGTTCACTGTGTATTCAGAAAACGGAGCACAACATAATACGGTTCAACGTGTATTAAGAAAACAGAGCAGAACATGTATGGTTCAACTTGTATTCAGAAAACGGAACACAAAATAATATAATTCAACGTGTATTCAGAAAACAGAAAACAACTTGATATGTCTAACGTGTATTCCGTCAACGCGACGATTTCGGCTATCCCATCGTAAATTTTCCACATTTAAGTAGTAATATCCCTCAGTCACCCGCATATGGAGTTTATATTTCACAAATGATCCGATATATGAACATTTCATATACAGATGTAAACTACTCACTGACAAATTATTGGCACAGGGATATCGAAAACCGCGTTTGATGTCAACGTTCCGCAAATTTTACGGTCGGTATAATAGTCTTGTTTGGGATTATTTCACTGGGTGAAAAGTTGAGTTGCCTTTTCGTCGGCGGTTGTTGAGACGTCTGTATCAATTGTGACGAGGATTCGTTCCTCACGTATTTCATTTGGACTTGGCTGTGGATTCACGGCGGGTGTGACCGGTCGACAGGGGATGCTTACTCCTCCATGGTACCTAATCTTGGTTTCCAGAGGTCCGTGTTTGTACATCCTAAATATTTATACTTTGGTATTTGAGATGTTTTATATATTGACAAAAGAGTTATATGAAGGGGGATAACTCCCAATATATTATTGTCGTAAGGAATCGGTGTTCGTGATTTAAGAGATCAGTGAGACAGGCTAAATCAGTATGACCAAACATGTTAACTTTCTTTTATTTCCGCTCTCAAACTTAGAAAAATGACCCCCATTACACATGTAAAAATCCCACAGGGATAATTTGAGTGCAAATATCTAGTACAACACGGATTTAATTTTATTTTTCATGGACATGGATAATTAATTCAGTATGTATAGGACACCGCTACGTTAAATTTAAGTGGCAGGTATCAACCATTTATTTTAATCAGCCAAAACCAGCGGACCTAGCTTACTTGGCACAGACTATATATAGTACTTGATGTCTAAAGCTGATTAATACATAACATCTTATCTCTCATCTTTTAAATCTAATACCTTGCATATTATTTATATAAAGATCACATAATTTACTTTAATATTCATGTGGCAAAATACACAATACTTTGATACTTTGCTTTGGTCTGGTCCTTGAGCGTGAAAGCGAAATGTAACGGTATCGGGTTATATAAAATATTTTAAGAATGATATTGGTTGTTCCTTCGCCATATCAGGTGAAAATTACAACTCTTTCGGATGAGACTTAAAACAAGCCTCGTGCCATGGTAAGTAAATAAATCCCCTATACTTGTGTCATGCCATAGCGCAAGTCAATATTTGTGGTACTGCACTATTCGATGAGCTAGTAACACGCTAATCGGGTCCTTGCAGTCATTATATGAACACCATGAACAGACACTTTATGGTCACAGGTGTTTAAGAGAAGACAATGTCAGTTTCATTATTTGACATAGAATTTTGACCAACGAACGCGAATAAAATAGTCCACAAACCCCCATGTACTTTACTCTTTTCGATTTTCGAAACCACTAATCATTTTAATATGTGCACATTATTATAAAAAATACAAAAAGACCAATAGCGCGAAATTCATGATTTCATGATTGATACTTTGAATCATCGCTTATACAAATTAGAGATTAATACCAATTATCTATACATTGTTACATTCCTTATACAGATGCTTATTTCGTGCAACGACCAGACTATCCAGTAGGATTATAAATACATTAATATTTATATGGATATGATCTGAGGGACAGGTGACTTTCAATTGACAGTTTATAAACATTTCCATTGTAATACTCACGATCGTTCCATTTTGAAGAAATCTTTACTGCTCGACTTGGATACCTCCGTTTCCGGATATGAAAGTTTTGATATTGCAAGAGCTGCCGGAGCTGACATTACCGAAGCTGAAATCAGATGGTTTGCTGGAACCTGGAAATAAAATAGAAGACCTATTTAGTGTTGATTACAAAATCTTATTTATCTGGAGCTCAGCTGATGAAGTCTAATTGGCAGAAACGGTCGTCTTGAGCTTTATAACTTTGGTATTATGTTTATAATTTGAAATACAAACCTTTACAAAGTATGGGATCTGTATAATTAGGGTCACTTGTCAGATAAAGTACTGAGTCGCGTAATACAAACAGGCTACATGTGTAAAGGGAATACTGTCGAGCGGTCTGAAATAGGGTCACTGTGGTAGGGTGGACAGCAGATGTAGAGGTAAATCAGAATATTGTCTATCAGTTTGTGACTGAGTACAATAAAAAGAGTTAAAAGTAAACACGAAGATGTACCAATGGATATTCAAAACTCCGAGTCCATTAATATCATTAATATACGACAAATCGAGATAATAATTAACCATGTCAACATATAATTGCGAAACTCAAACGGGATGTGACCAGGTGTCCGAAGCAGTCATCGTCGCCTATTAGCATGCTTCACCTGTTCCATATAAAGCTCTTGAGTATTATGAAAAGGACATTTACTTTTAGACACATTTAGTGTGTGTGTTTGTGTGTGTGCATGTGTGTGCGCGCGCACGTGCATGCGCAGATAGAAATAAAAAGAAATATTGAACATACTCCAAAACTGACAAAGGCACCCAGCACACTCCCTGCAATGGTTGCAAAACCTCCGGTCATTACGGCATGGAGTTCAGAATTTGTCATATCCTTGAGGAATGGTTCTATCATCAGAGGAGCTTCAGTCTGTTTATAATAAAACTTAACGATTAGATTAGATTGTCCACAAACTGTTTACAAACAAATATAGTAACTATATAAGTATGATTCAATGTCCCTGGTGAAATGTCGATATCTGTATACATTGGCCAGATGCTTCTACAAATGAAGCATGAAATATGAACTTCAAGGCAAATCACTGAGAGTAATGGGCATTTTCTATTTCTGTTTTTAATGAATTTAGTTGATTTATGGTAAATGTACAGGTCAATTTGTTAGGGCAAGTTTTACTGCAACATCGTCTTAAGTAGTAATATCCCTCAGTAACCCGCATATGGAGTTTATATTTCACAAATGATCCGATATGCCAGGGCGTGTACAACATATGAAGATTTCATATACAGATGTAAACTACTCACTGACAAATTATTGACACAGGGATATCGAAAACCGTGTTTAATGTCAACGTTCCGCAACATTTACGGTAGTATAATAGCCTTGTTTGCTATTATTCTGTTTCACTAATAAAATGTTGAGTTGCCTTTTAGTTGGCGGTTGTTGAGACGTCTGTACCAATTGTGACGAGGATTCACTCCTCACGTATTTCATTGGACTTGACTGTGAACTCATGAGACCGGTGGACAGGGGATGCTTAGTCCTCAATGACACCTGATACCACCTCTTGGTTTCCAGAGGTCCGTGTTTGTCCATTTTTACAAGATTTGTATCTATGTCCTGGACATTCTATTGATTTTGGTATCTGAGATTTTTTATATGTTAAATCACGGAGACGTTGTCCTTTTCAAAGCGCTCATCCATCCTCATTAATTTGTTAGTGAATTGCATTTACGTCGGCACTTTTAACCCGGGACATTATTCAGAACTCTAAATGAGGTTTTTAATTCTAATATATTTATACGATTGAAAATGATGTAAACTAATTTATTAAATGAATGAATCGTTCATGCGTGGTTTTCAAATTTAAAAGCGAAATAATGGAATCGAATATCCCGACTTTTCCGTGATCATCATTATTTAAATGGAACATCAACGTTCAAGGTAGAATAGTGAATTATAGAGTTTTTATTAATGATATATTTTAGAGTGACATAATGTTAGGAATAAAGATACGGTATTGTGTGACGTAATATGAAGAACTTCATTTATAGCTGATATGAAGGCTGTCTAGTTTAAAACTGAGACTATGGGATATTGCTGCATAAACGTAAATAGATAACACCTCAACATGTACGTTCTTCGCGATGCAGGCACAGATTTTTGTGGTAAGTGCGCCGCAGTGGTGTAGTGTAAGAATTATGAACTTATGTTGTGGAATCTATTGTTTACGATATTTATGCAAATCATCAAATTACATTTGTGATTTATCTCCAGTGAAAATAAGCATCGATAGAAATGTCTCTTCTTATGCATAGATGCAAATGTTGTTTCTCCGTATGTTTACGCCCATTTCCATGTACTCTATCTATTATTATCCAATTATATCTATTGCCACTTCCGAGAGAACGTTCTGTCGATTAGCAACTGCTTGTTGTTTTCAAATGCATACAAATGAAATAGCAGACCTAGACAATATGGCCAACATCATTAAGTCAGGTGTATGCTAAGTGTGGAAAAAGATACTTACCATGCCAACAAATATATTTCCAGCAGCATTCAGAGATTCTGTAGGTGCGGTTCCCATACAAAAGGCTAAAAATCGCCCTAAACTTCTCACAATAAACTGCATGATTCCGAAATAATATAAAACGCTTATTACAGAGTAGAAAAATACCACGATTGGCAAAACCTGAAATCAATCATATGTATGGTTATTATATCAAATTTCTATAACTTTCAATGAAACGTTGAATTAAACAAATTCATTTTGTTGTTATATAACACATTTGTTGTATTCTAATGGACTCAATGCTTATTTTTCATCCATGATCATCTTTACATTGTCAATTTTTCAGTTTAAACTACAAAAAAACGTTCTTTACTAAAATGTTAGTTTACAGGAATTTCCGAATATGATTAACTTACATACAGATGTAATATTATGTCCTAAGTTTCGTTAAACAATCCAGTACTAAAGAAATAGTTTAGAAATAATCAAAAGATTTAACAATAGTTTACATACAAAAATAACATTAAATTAACATCAAAATTACATTAATATATTGAGCTATAAGCTTAACCGCCTACCTTAAATGCAAAGAAATGTTCTTCAAGTCCGGCTCCAAAGAGGAATATAGCTCCTTCGTCGGCATGAACAAGAAATTCAGCTACTCTATCACCTATCCACTTGAATGTCTGATAACCCCAGTATGTTCTTAAAATTAGTAGGGCAAATATGTACTGAAGTGCAAAACCCCAAAACACCGGATGCCAGTTTACCTGTATAAAATATAATAAAAATATGAATCACAAAGAGAAAACAATAGAGAAATTTGAGTGCAGCTGTTGGCAAGCAATATGATCTCTGGGTAAATTAAAATATGTGGTCATGTGCTACAGGAATTGACCTTCATTCGTTGACCTGTTTATAGTCAATTCGAGGTCAAATAATTCAACATTCTTACAATGCGAATCTTATATATAAATATCATTAACAATACCAAAGTTATAGTTTTACAACAGAGGCAAATAAAAAGAAATGTTCAAGACGATCGTTTCTGTCAATAACACTTTTGTTGAGCTCTGAGTTAAAGGGGCATTAGCTGTGTTTACCGAAAAATATTATTTCTATTTTTTTACAACTTGTACTTGATAAACAATAACAAATAAAAGCGCGCTCGACTCTTGATCATGAGGTCGTGAGTTCGAGTCCAGCCGGCGGCAGGTTGGTTTCCTGTCCTTCGGATGAGACAGTAAGACTCGAGGTACCGTGTCGCAGTAGGTGTCGGCACGTTAAAGAACCCTCACTGCTCAATGGCCGTAAGTGCCGAGCATAGGCCAAAATTTGAAGCCCTTCAAAGGCATTTGGTGACGTTTCCATATGCGTGAAAAATTCTTGAGTGGGACGTTAAACAACAATAAACAAACAAACAAAGAAACAAATAAGAGCTATACACAAGCGTAAACAATCTTATATTCCTATATATTTTGTGGGGTCAAATGTGGTATTGATATACAAATAGTAATGTTGAGTTAATCAATTGTAAGTGAAAAAGTGTCAAACCTAGGTTTCTCAAGCAATTTTCACAAAATAAATATAGGAATTTCAGATTTTTATGCCTGTGTATATCTCTTTTCTGTTATTGTATAACAATCTAGTTAGTACAAAAGCAAATATTTAAAAACAAAACACAGCTAATGTCCCTTTGTTATAAATGTATATTTCCTAAAGATGATGTGGAATCATACACGGCCAAATAATAACTTTAAATGTATAACCAAACGAGAACATTACACACCCAATAGAATATTGCTTTTAAACTATACTCTTTACACCAAAGTGACATAAATTCATGACTTTGCCGCTGTATATGAACTGGATATTCGCCAGATATGGTCCTGCATATCGAATTATTTGAGAGAAACATAAACTTTTAATTTTAGCCACGTCTCAGTTTGATTTATAAATGTTCCCTGTGTATATTAAGGTTGATAGTGATATTTTTAATGGCGTTTTGAAGTATGCAAAGTTGGAATCTCACAAACTTATACCATTCTCTCCAAACGCATGTTTGTGATTAAGACGAATAATTGAAATACTAATTAGATAACATAAAAACGAAAATGAGAGATGACAAATACAAATGCAAGAGTGATACATACCACCCAGAGAGAGGGATATATATATATATATATATATATATATATATATATATATATATATATATATATATATATAATATATATATATATATATATATATATATATATATATATATATATATATATATATATATATATATATATATATGATTTATAAATGTTCCCTGTTTATATTAAGGTAGATAGTGATATTTTTAATGGCGTTTTGAGATATATATATACGTACCCTCGCAGGATTTTTCGAAGAAATAAAGAAGATTAAAATATAAATTGCAAGTCCGGCCACAGATATCAGGTTTTGAGGATACTGAACAAGTACGTCTGCTATTATGATGACGGCAATCACAAGGAATACGCAGATTTGACTAAGTCTGTTATAAAAACAAAATCAATTAACAGTATAAGTCAAGTGTTTAATAAAATAAGCAAAAGTTTTAAAACAAATCAACAAAAAAAACCTCTGACAAACTTAGATGTTAGAAGCAGATGTCCTGGAAAAGGGAGTTATTAGTGTATGTAAGGTGTATCTTTCTTAGTTAACCGATTGACCCCTAAAGATACATTTGGACTGATCTAAATCATTGATTTACAGAAATTACATTTTTTCAGGAATTGATGGGTTAAGGCATTATAATGTGTATACACATTTACACAAACTACTAAAGAATTGCTTCTACTGTTGTTGTACCTACCCCTTAAATGATAATGACAGATGCTTTGGGTGCAGAGGTATAATTGTTTATGTTTGCGAAGACTTAAGAATGTGAACTTTGATTTAAGCTTTATATTAGACTTTTACTTATTTTGCATAGTGCCTGGTAAAGAAAAAGTCCCTGTTATTTCTCTGGAGTCCTTGTTATGAACTGATACAAGGAATCGAACCTGGGAATACCAATTTGTGATGTAGACTCACGAAATGCAAGTGGGTTACGGGGGTACTAATATGTGTCATGTCATTTTGACAAACGCGGTAATAAATGCTAAGTAGCATCAATATTTCGGTCAATTAAACTTCATCACTTGAGCTGCAATTTAAAATAGATTTTCTAAAGGGCAAGTGTATCATTCAAGGCTAAATACTAATTGGTATAAATGCATAGTAAAATCATTTAATTTGGAATATGATGTAAGGCGGATCACATTGATTCATTTCACTCTGTATGTAACATAGATATCCATACGTGCATGTGATGATGCTGACTACATTTAAATCATTATTCAACGATAATTAAAATTTTGCATCTTAAGCAGTTATATTTGTATTCTTAAATTTGATTAAAGCAATTCATTTTCAATTTATAAGCAATACACAAAAATTAGTGGGTGTACTTTTAGTTTTGCGAAGTGCATCGGTCAAACTCTAGTGCGTTTTTCCTACACAAACAATGCAGTTCAACACTAAATCATAATACAATGAGTTGATCAACGATAAGCAGAGACATAGAGAAAACAATATGAGAGGACTCACACTGTTGATACTTTGACGGCTTTTTGAAAACCACTGGAGTGGATTGTAGGTTTCATACTGTTTTGCCACAAACTGTTAACGTCGCCTCGGTAGAATCGCATTAGCATATTTCCAATTCCTAACAATACAGCTATAACCGTACAAACGAGTAAACGGTAGGATCCCTCGTCGCCAAAATTGTAATACATGGCGTAAGCGAAGTAAGCAAAGTACAAGAAGACAAGCACGATTTTGAAGCCCATGTGTAGTACATATGTATGCTTTTTGTAGAAATCTCCAATTCCTTTTTGAACAGCGAAGGCTAACTTGGAACAACAGTTTCCATTTTCAATATCGTATTCATTTTGCAACACAGCATCTCCATTAGCGTCTGCGATGTTAAAAGCAAGGTTATTAGTACTCACTTCTATCTGAAATTGAATAATAATAATAATAATAATAATAATAATAATAATAATAATAATAATAATAATGATAATAATCATCATCATCATCATCATCATCATCATCATCATCATCATCATGGATGTGAAAGTGTGTGTTATCATGTGGAGGAATTCTATAGTTACAGAATATGTTATGAGGGTTGATGGTTGCTTGTTTACTTATTAATAGTACATGTTGAACTTAGACTTTAACCTTTCTGGAATATATGTTGTAATTATTTTGTTTCAAGGTCTTTCTAACTAGGTCATCATGTTTCCATAGGAAATTTCCATTCTAAACATGAATGCACCAGAAAGTTCTGTACCAGGGTATTGATACAGGTAAACACTCAGATCTGTAAACAGATCAAGTTTAGAACAGCTAAGAACAAGGGAAAGTACCTGAGACTATTTCTAAGAACAAGTTATACGAGAGCGGACCACATCTTAATTAAAGCTTTATGAAAGAAGTACACATCAGTATTACATACTATTTGAAATCGATTGTGTTATCAAGTGGATATCTTTTAATATTACGTTCGAATTGGAATTAATTGCGTATTCGAGTGGATCTCTGAATATTACGTTCGGATTGGAATTAACTGTGTATTCGAATGGATCCCTTTAAATATTACGTTCGGATTGGAATTAACTGTGTATGCAAGTGGATCTCTTTTAATATTACGTTCGGATTGAAATTAATTGTGTATTTAAGTGGATCGCTTTTAATATTACGTTCGGATTGGAATTAGCTGTGTATTCAAGTAGATATCTTTTAATATTACGTTCGGATTAGAATTAATTGTGTATTCAAGTTAATTTCTTTCCATATTACGTTCGGATTGGAATTAACTGTCTATTCAAGTTGATCTCTTTTAATATTACGTTCGGATTGGAATTAACTGTATTTTCAAATGGATCTCTTTCAATATTACGTTCCGATTGGAATTTATGTGGATATTCGAGCGGATCTTTGAATTAATTGAATTCATTCAAGTGTATCTTTAATTACAAGGCAAATCTACAGCAATTCAATATACCCAGCCTTTCCCATTCCGCCTTGTACCTGTTCTACATCTGAATTCATATACTCTCCATGTGGCCATGTTGTGACAGGTGATCTCAACATTGTGCACAACAGAAGATCTTTTATGCAAAGGCCCAAGATATAGGGAAACTATATCGTTTACATGGCGCCAAAACTTTGAAATTATTATGGACGCATGTGAAGAGTACGGCATACGCTGGGCTGAACCTGATACTCTGTCGGAGTGGATTAAGTCGATTAGTAATGTTCTTAAACGAAGAATTCGACGACTTAAACATTGTGTCAATACAAAACACAATTCAATTTTTCGTGACCCTGATGTTGCCAGAGAACTTCATGAAAACTTCATTATCGTTCGTGCTGACAAAGCATCTAACAACTTCACATTTGTCTGCAGGCGATACTACTTCAGCATCCTACAAGAGGAACTTGGACTAAACAGACTTCCTGGAAATCCTACATACTTTCTAACTGATCTCTCCCTCTGAAATATTAGATAATCATAAATCCGTTCTCGCTTCGTTTGGAATACCCACAAGTGACACGGAGCTTGAATTGCCATATATTTATTGGATTCCGAAGATGCACGAAAATCCCTATAAGCACCGCTTCATTGCGGGGTCATCTAAATGTTCAACCATGCCTTTATCTATTTTGCTTACCAAAATTCTAACACATACTAACAAGGTCTTCAGAAGTACTGTATAACGGCCTACTCAAGAAGCGGAGTCAATCAGATATGGATCCTTAAGAATTCAAAAGAATTGTTGGAACATTTAAAATCCCCAAATTTCAAACATATAACAAGCATCAAGTCTTTTGATTGTTCGACCCTTTACACAACAATCAGATTAACATCTATTATACAAAACTCAACAAAGATGGAAATCGCCAATTCGTGTAAGGTCATGAAGAACCTTATTATTGCGTTCGGATTGTAATTAATTTTGTATTCAAGTGGATCTATTTTAATATTACGTTCGGGTTGGAATTAATTGTCTATTCAAGTGGATCTCTCTTAATGTTACGTTCTGATTGGAATTAATTGAGTATTTAAGTGGATTTCTTTTAATGTTATGTTCGGATTGGAATTGATGTGTGTATTTGAGTTGTTCTCTATAAATATTACGTTCGGATTGGAATTAATTGTGTATTCAAGTGGATCGCTTTTAATATTACGCTCGGATTGGAATTTATTGTGTATTCGAGTGAATCTCTATCAATATTACGTTCGCACTGGAATTTATATGTATTCGAGTAAATCTCTTTTAATATTACGTTCGGACTGAAATTAATTGTGTATTCAAGTGGATCTCTTTTAATATTACGTTCGGATTGGAATTAATTGTCTATTCAAGTGGATCTCTTTTAATATTACGTTACACGTTTGGATTGGAATCTATGTGTGTATTCGAGTGAATCTCTTTTAATGCTGCCTTCGGATTGGAATTAATTTTGTATTCAAGTAGATCTCTTTTTATATTACGTTCGGGTTGGAATTATTATATTGTCTTTTCAGGTGGACCTCTTTTAATGTTACGTTCTGATTGGAATTAATTGAGTATTCAATTGCTTTTATTGCTTTTAATATTACGTTCGGATTGGAATGTATGTGTGTATTTGAGTTGTTTTCTTTTAATATAATGTTCGGATTTGATTTATATGTATTCGAGTGAATCTCTTTTAATATTACGTTTAGATTGGAATTAACTGTGTATTCCAGTGAATCTCTATCAATATTGCGTTCGGGTTGCAATTTATATGTATCCGAGTGAATCTCTTTTAACATTACGTTACGATTGGAATTTATGTGGATATTCGAGCGGATCTTTGACTATGGCAACTGAATTGCAACTGACATTGATATTGTAAGTTTTGACTTTTATTTTAATTGTAATCCATCACATTCGCAGCAAACTTTATTCTGTTCCTTTAACAAATCTCAATAAACTTTTTCAAGAAGCAAGAATGAACCCATACACGGATTTTTCAACCCCAGAATACATACTGAACTCCATTATAATGGACATCGCTTATCACAGACTGTTTAAGCCTGCACGCGTTGAAAACGATGACTGTTCTTAACAGAAACGTCTTTTCCTTAAACTTAAATTTACAAATAAAGGCATAAACGCTTTAAATATTGGCAATGTTCTAAATCACAAAAACGTTCAGTCCTGTATTCCACCATATTTTAAACTGAAGACCACGCCTTGCATTTCATATAGCTATACACCTATCATCGCATCCAGGCTATTCAATTACAAACAGGTTTTGCAGTGCCTAGACATCAACCATATTCTACACAACATTGTCACATGTTCATGTGCTTCATCTCCTTTCAAATACAATCCTATCGGGCATGTCTTTACCGGTGACGTTTCTATTGTTGAAAATGAAAACCTCAAAAATCTTATTTTAAGAGGCCCTAAATACCGTGAAGCCCGATCCTTTAATTGGCGTCAGAATTTCAGTTTAGTTATGGATTCTGTCGAAGATTATGCCAGACGATGGGCCAAACATGAAGACGTAGAACAAGACACACTTGGTCATGAATGATAAAATCTCGTATTCGCTAAAGGGATTATGAAAACACGTTATCCCTCATACGAATGGTTGATAAAATCTCGTATTCGAACAAACTTAAAAGAAGGGTTATGAAAATCTTACGTACACATATCTCCTCTGTAAGATCCTTCAAAATGATCCGAAGTAGTTACTGAACTGGATATTGGATTACATAAAACCAATATGTACTAGGTATCCAGCAGACAAAGCCTCAAAATTAATATAGAATACTTTTTTATTCTTAATGTGGATTTTCTAGAGAAAACTTGGCACACAATTTTTCTCGAATACGATGATTCTGGAAATCTTAAAATAAAGACACGTAGCTCACTTTCATAAGGATAAGATCAAACACCACCTGATTACAAAATCTGACGTGTCCGTATAGACGCTATATTTGATATCGGAGACCTACAAACGGATTCCTTTACCGATTTCGAGCTATTCATATGAACAGACTTATATTTCAGATACCTAAACTTAATAAATATCGACGACGTTTTGTCAATTAATAAGCAAAGATACATAGCAAGGATCCCAGCAGAACTAGAAAATTGTTCTACGCAACGCTTTATAGACATTTTAATAATATACACAGAGATATTGACAGACAAACCGACGATTTCGGTAGAAACTTTCATATACAGATGTTTAAACTACGATATCACTGACATATTATTGACACTCACTGGGATACCAAAAACCGCGTTTAATGTCAACGTTCCGCAAATTTTACGGTCGGTATAATAGTCTTGTTTGTGACTACTCTGTTTCACTAAGTGAAATGTTGAGTTGCCTTTTCGTTGGCGGTTGTTGAGACGTCTGTACCAATTGTGACGAGGATACAATACACTCCTCACTTGTTTCATTGGACTTGACTGTGGAGTCATGGCGGGTGTGACCGGTCGACAGGGGATACTTACTCCTCCATGGCACCTGATCCCACCTCTTGGTTTTCAGAGGTCCGTGTTTGTCCATTTTTACGGTATTTGTATCTATGTCCTGGACATTCTATTGGTTTATACTTTGGTGTCTGAAATTTTTTTATATTAGATTACGCTGTTATCTAGTTATTATTAATAAAGTTTATAAAATTATTTGAGTGTGTTCTTGATGGTTTTGCTGGCATACTTTAGGGCAATTATGACCCATAACAAAATAATATTTATATTGGTTGTGTTTATCTACATTAATGTAACGAATTTGAATTTCTCGCCGTTGCATATGTATTTCTATTGTATTGACGGTAACTGGTACGAATAAAAGCAGGTTTTCCAGATAAATTAGTTACACCAGTACATGGCTGTACAATATTATGGGGAAGTATTTGGCTCCATTGTATTTGTTTATTTGTTAGTTTCAGTTGGGTTTTTTGATAATGTCGTCTTCATTAATGCGGTCTGTGATTTTCTTTATTTTTTGTAAGTTACCCGTAGCAAACTTCTAACCGGAAACTTTGCTATTTATTTGAAAATTAAGTGTAAGTTATTTTTAAGAGGAAACAGGGCATAATTTTGAGACATGTGATGGCAAGATATATACATGTGCACGTTGATTTCAGATGCCCTAATTTGTTTAAAAAAATGAAATCAACTAATTGTTTTGTTTAAGGATTGTTTTTCATTTTGTAAATGCATTGAGTACAAATGCAATGGAGTATGGAAAAAACATTCTGTCAGTACGAAGATTATTATTGCAATTATACTCAATGCTTTTCAAAAAATGAAAAACAATAGTTATATTTATATATATTACCATTTTCTGTGATTCTGTGGTCAGCTGGTCACGAAATTCATTCTATATAATTGGCTTTGCGGTGGGAGTTTTTCATATGACGTAACAGCTAAACAGCTGTGTGAGACGAGGAGTAGTTCCCCTTTTCTATCCGGAAATACTAAATGGAATTAAGGTTTATTTTCTTAGTTTCATATCATTTTGAAAGAAACTAGTAATATGGAAAATTTTCAATACATGTGAGATTTGTTTTGAGGTTATCTTAAAATATTCGACTGCTTGGTACCGGAAGGTTAAATGTGTCAGAATAGAATTGAAAATGCATAAAAGTTTGAGTGTGACGTGCGAGAATGGAGACAGCTGATATTCATTCATGACAACTGGAAGTAGCCATTTTATTTTACATCTTTTACCAATCAGCTGGGAACCATGATGACTGATTCGTACGTAACTTATGTAAGTATTTCACACGACCTGATTTCACACGATGCGAGTGACGAATTGTTTCTGACAGGAATATCCGGTGAAGGCAAGCAAATCGACGTGTTAATCGGGATCCTTGACAAAGTTGCACTAGGCCTAACTCTTTTTTCTGTTGTAACTACGAAGCGAAGTTTCATATCTGCGGTCTGTGGTTTTGGTCATAACAAGACCTAGATACATTGCGATATGGGCCTGTAGGCTGTACAGTGTGCTACAGATGTAGTCTCGTGTCCGATTTATTTCTGTGGTGTTAAGTTGTTTTGTGATAGGCCTAATATATGGCTTTTGAAAATAAATATATAAGAAATAAACATGTGATACTTGCAATGAAGAGAATTACAGTCGGTATGGAAATTTTACTCGGTCAATATCTAAATAAATAACTGCTACTATATTTGAATTGTTTGATAAAATACTCTTATAAAATTATAAAATAACATTAGAAAATCTACTTACCAGATTGCTTTCGTCTGCTGTAAAGCCAGGATTTTGCTGTGAGTGTCTTTGTGGGGAAATGTCTGGGTTTGGCGTAACTGATTTGAGTTCAACAGACATATTTGTGTTCTGTGCCTTTTTTGTTACTCTGCAGACAGAAATTTACATTACATTCTGAGGTAAAGTAGCAGAATTGAAATATCTATAAATAGTGAGCGAGATTAAGAAACACATGAAGAAATGACTGTTGGAGCAACAAGAAAGACACAGAAATATAAAAATTCCAAATAACCCAACGCACCAGAAATATTTGAAGCCGAATCTCTTGCAACATGAACCACATTATGTAAAAATGAACAAGTACCAATGGATATACGAAATTCCAAGTCCATTAGAATACGATAAAAATGGACAAATTGCCGACCTCAACATGAAGACGAATTGCGGATCCCAAAACGGGATGAGACCAGGTGTCCAAAGGGAGTAAGTGTAAGCATGCTATACCTGTCGCAATTATTCCATGGAAACCTCTATCTGTTATTTATAGACAGGACGTCGTCGATGTACCTGTATGTAAAACTGAACCTAGATGCTAAATGCACTACAACAACAAGTGCCACACAACATAATAATAGCAGCCGCATTTATAGCAAAAAGACAAAAGTACTGAAAGTACGTATACGAGTTGATGTTTATCATTTAAGGAAGTACAATACACTATACTTACAAATAGATATTGATTACATATGTGATAAACATAATGCAAGTCAATTTCAATAAAACATACTAGCCTTTTACCGAAAAAACAGGATATTTTCAGATTTTGCTAACAAGCAAAGTCTTGCGTGAATCGTGGAATGGCATTGCATAATTATGAAATAAGCTCAATAACAAAAACACTTCATTTATTCGTTTTAATATATTATTATCATTTATATCACGTGTACTAATAAGAAGTCAACATGTAATTGATACCAAACATTGTCAGTTAAATTTAGTTTGTTGATATAAATGCTGAACACAAGACTACACTGATGTATCAAGTTCCTGTGCGACAGTTTTGTATAGTACTTCACCTCAGTAGCTTCACCTGTGTCATCAACACAAAGTTAGCCTCTAGAAGAGTGTCCCATCAGACACATTCGTGTGTTGTTGTATGTAACACTTGTTCGAATCTTTCACAACTTCAAAGACTGTTATCAGTCAAGATCACGTGGAACGATGCAGCTGCTAATTTCAAATTTCAAAGCAGGGTGCAAATGTAAGCGAATGATTTGAATTTTTATAGAATTTATTATATCTCACAGAATAGCTAAATACTGGAATTATAATGCTATTATAACATGAAAATCAATAAATTATCACTAGAGGATAAACACAGTGCATGTTATCACACACGAGGTCGCAAATCATAGATCAACATTGAGTCGTATCAGGTCCAAGCAAAACCAATAAAACAGAGCAATGTGTATCTGTTTATGTTTGCAAACCTAGACATCTTTGCGCGTAGTAATAAATGAAATAAAAATTTATCTATGGATCCACGAAAAACAATGGTTTTACAACACTTTTTTTCGATATTGGAGAATCTGATTTAAACATATTTATTTTGCGATTGTGAACAAAGTGTTCACAATATTTCATACTGCACTCTGTGACCAGAGTGAATAATTGCTGACATAACTGAGCTGCTATAATATCAACTCGTAAAATTATCAGTAGTCGTATATACAAGTACAACAATACCCGCTATCTAATAGACTCAAATAGTAGAAACTACATGTCCACCAAAGTGCTGTCCAAAACCGAAGCAATTTGATCTATTATCCAGATATAGGAATTCACAGGTTAAACGTGAAATCATTTATTCCTGCAGCTCTAATAGTTTTGTTGCCGAAAACTAGTCCGTCACCCCTGTAATGATCCAATTTAAACTCACTGTGGTTTTAGACACGTGCCAATTTAAGTTGGAAGACCTATTATGGGTAGAACGTACGTTAATGTTAGCGAACAATGTTAAATGGAAATGATGCTTGTTGTAATTCAGTTTTCAAAATAAAGCATTCTCCAAAATAACGATCATTCACATTTTTTTCAATTTATGTCGCTACTAAAAGCAACAGTATCTATTTTCTCGACCACAATAAACATAAAATTATTCTTGTTCAGTCTAGTCTATTCATAAAACTTAAACTCAATTTGAAAAGCGATATATATATATAGTAAAGTAATCTACAATGACAAGAGTTAACTGCTTTAACAGTTTGTACAAAGGATTGTACTACATTGCAGGTATCATATTCGTTTCTGTTCATTTGCCCCTTCGTTTATATTTTAAAACAACATTATACGAGGCGAAACTTTATCGTCGACCGAACATTTACTGCGATTGCGTATTTCTATAACAAAACGTCTTGGATTTGACAGTAAAACCAGATGAAATACGATATTTTCATCCACATTATAAAAAGTTTCTTTTCTTCCACTTTTATACAGTAATCTGTCTTTCTACATTGGTGAATTATCGAGAGAGCTTGGTCTCCTTTAACTGACTGAATATATCCTGTGACTACGTAAGTCTATGACCGAATTTTTATCTATCGTCTTCTGTAAATATGATCAAGTACTTATAGATTTGCTCAAAACATGTAATGGTTTGAAGTCATATTCTTTTTCATTTTATGGCGTAATGTTACATAGTGTTTGTGTGTGTGTGTGTGTGTGTGTGTGTGTGTGTGTGTGTGTGTGTGTGTGTGTGTGTGTGTGTGTGTGTGTGTGTAGTCTATTATTGTTTACCTCGTGAGGGCAGTAAAACCATTCATTTAAAATTGAGGTGGTACAGAAACATTCTGTTCGCATTGGACCCTAGAGTGTTCAGATACAACATATAAAATGAAAACATATTCTTAAACATATGTTTTCTTTATAAAATTATGAACAAGGTGTATATACAGAACAATTATACATACCTGGTGTAAACTTGAAGATTTATGTTAGATGAATGAATGTACAAATATGCATCAGTGCACCTGGTGCATGACAATGTCTTCTTACTATTACCTTATGTCTCCTTCCTACAGCAAACCGTACATATATCCATTCCTACATTATATTCAGGATTTATGACAATATGACGGAACAATAATGTTTACATACCTTCAATGGCTATACGAAGGAACAATGATGTTTGCATACCTTCATTGGCTATATGCGGAACAATGATATATACATACCTTCAATGTTTTAACCAATAGAAAAAAAATTGTTGATAATATCTATTGCAGACAAGACAGCCCTTTTAAAACAACTTTATACAACCACAACTGGCGTTAATATAATAGTTTAACTTTTACGGATTGGTTTAAAAAGATTTGTGTTGTGGTATCGGTATACGTATCGTGGGTTTATTCATAACAATAACAGGAAAACGTTATAATAAAGGATATGACATTTTGTACTTAGATAGTTCCGGCATTTTATTGTCTCTATGGTTACTAGAAATTCATACTATCGAACATCTTAGTGTTCTGGCGATTAAATATCAAGTTTTGTGGTATTCATTTTACTTTTTGCTTATGAGGGAAAAGTGCATTAACATACATTAATTTCACCCTTCTGTATGTATGCTGTATGAGCTAGCGGGTGCGAAAAGACTCCTTAGGACAATATATGGCGATATTGTTGATTTTAATATTTTTCAGAAACTTGAAAAAATGTGGATTTTAAATATAATATGAGAATGATCACTGAGCGTAATTGAGCAGTTCTTTTTTGTTTCCAGTGCGAAAAACGAACAGAATTAGAAATTTTACGTCATAAATATTCTTTGTTTTCTAACATTTCATTGGTATGTCATCAGGACCTTTTTCTCAGCCGCTGGTTCAATTATGCAGGGAAGGATTGATGGGTGGCTTATTGTATGTAAGGTAACCGGAAAAAAGTCACAGGAAAAAAAAGTCACAGGAAAAAAAAAACAATTTATTGAGGAAAAAAGTCATAAGAAAAAAAAGTCACACGAAAAAGAGTCACAATTTGATATGTAGGAAAAAGTCACAAACCACAGGAAAAAAGCCAACAGAAAAAATGTCACACAAAAAAAGTCACAATTTGATATGTAGGAAAAATCACAGCTTTATTCTGCCATTTGTTTCCTTTTCCTTTTCCAGTTTTAAGAGACAATATATTTGGACTTTGTCAATCGTTCTGTCATTCTATCTGGACAAAATGATGTCCAATGATTCTGAAGAAAGTATTTAAAGGCGATGGAGGAGCCCCCAAAATGTACTTTGTCTGCCCATGATCTAGTTTTTTGTTCTGTTTGTTTTCTTTTTTGGCAATGGATGCTCCAGTGAAATGAACTCATTTCAAACTCATAAATATCAATATTCTTTGCACATAAACTACCATATACATTATGATATCCATATAAAATGTGACTTTTTTTCTTGTGATTTATTTCCTGTGACGTTTGTCCGTGTTTTATTTCCTGTGTCTTTTTTCCTACATTCGTATGTATGTAGGTAGCAAGATATTTGTCTCGTTCGGTAGGAAGGTAGGTGGGTATGGTATGGATGAGGAAGAGACGGACAAATTGAACTGGGAAGGCAGGTAATGAAGACGGTATTCAGATAGGTATTCACAAACAGACGCGCATGCATTCAAGTATATCTTTATTACCGATACACCCAACCGATGTTTTGATTGGTTGCATGAAATGTTGGTTGATGTGGAAGATAATGTTGGACATGGAACGAGAAGTTTGTATGTAATATACAATATGAATCACAAAACAACCATACCGTTTTTCATTACTTCACGACCTGTTGACCTGATATGACTTAGGTTGTGGAAGGAGTTGACATTATAAGAGGAAGACACACTCTGTTGTAGATTTATATCTTTCATTACAAGAAGGTTGTAATATGTAATGTACAACTTATATACGCTTACATTCAGTCAATAGTGTCCACAATATGAGTTCTGGACTACCCCAACGTGTGTGGGTTGTGTGTGTGTGTCTGTGTGTGTGTGTGTGTGTGTTTGTGTGTGTCTGTGTATATATATATACATGTATATATCTGTGTGTGTATGTTTGTTTGTCTGTGTGTGTATATATATATGTGTATATATATATATATATATATATATGTGTGTGTGTGTGTGTGTGTGTGTGTGTGTGTGTGTGTGAGTGAACCCCTGTATGCATGTCTCCATATCTCTGTATATATCTGGTCACATCTCAGTATTTTATATAGCCAGAGCCCAACTAGTTTTTGGTCAGTAAATTTATATTAACATGATGACAGAAATACACGCCATCTGTCTGTTTCTTGAGCAAGAAGTCATTTAGTGTACAGGTACATACAATAGGTTCAAAATTATTGTTTTGGTTGTTATCCAAAATATACATTTTGTGACTGATGACATCACATAATAATGTAAAGAAAATGAACTTGATTACTGATTAATAATACTGATATTTAATAAATTAACTTAATTCAATTATACAGTGAGTTTGCCGGCTATTGTTTTGGACAATCTATATCGTTAAAAGTTGTCCGTCTTTCTTTACATGACTATATGTATTTATTTCTCGCCTTCCTTTATGGCGATTTCAATTTTCATATCACGAACTTCCCGTCCTGTCTTTGGCGTTTTCATTTCACAAATCATACGTTATCCTAGGGCATTCTCCTCTGGTGAATGATTTATTCTAAGAGCCTGGTACAAACATAGGATCTGTCTTTCTTTGCTCCATCTTCGCCTGTTTTCAAAGGAATGGATAAACAAATAATGGATAACCAATTGTCAGTCCGATTTTGAAATCTAACAGGAGCAAAATTCATATTTTTGTTCACTGAAATTGCCTTTCATTGTTCGATAAGAGTTAGAATTCACTGTAATTTAAAAGAAGGATAAAATGATAATTGCATTGAGTTGGGCGCTAAATAATATTACACAGATACCAAAGTGTAAAACGTTTGTGATTCTGGAGACACTATACAGAAATGGTGAACATTGAACTAACACGTACCTCCGGATGACCCAGATACAGAACCAGGTGCAATGGAGGAATAAACATCATCTGTTGACTTTATATAGAACGAACAATTTTAATGATAATACACAATCCGCGAACTCAAAACTTTCCTATTTTAACAAAGTCATCAACAACGACCATAAATTTTGTTATATGTTGACTTTAAAGGCTGTATCGATGGTCAATATATCGATAAGTACTTATGGATGATTATTTGCTGTTAATTGTTGGTTTACATCCCAAAAAGAGTTTGTCACAAAAAAGGTGTTATCAGGTTATGAAGTGCCACGAATCTTAACTGAAGCCAATGTAATGATGGCTTTGTTGATGAGTCTTTTGTATCTTGAATACTCTTTAACGCCGCA
This sequence comes from Atrina japonica, assembly GCA_030159075.1. Classification (NCBI taxonomy): domain Eukaryota; kingdom Metazoa; phylum Mollusca; class Bivalvia; order Pterioida; family Pinnidae; genus Atrina; species Atrina japonica. The sequence continues at coordinate 30,662 of BROG01000257.1, read as the reverse complement.
CTCAACATTTTTTTCGGTTATATGGTGGCGTCCAGTTTTCATAGGAGGTTACAATATCTAAAAGTAAGTTCCGCAGGCAAGGTGACAATCTTTCTGACAAAACTCAGCTAAGGTTCCAGTGGATGAACAGTCACTACATTTTAAGATTAAGGTTTAACTTGGTAAAGTATCGCACTTGGAACCTACCGCTAGGGAGTAATTGTTCTACCAATACGCGACTGTGTTTGGTCCCGTATGAATAAAATACTGTATATTTTAACCACCACCAAAGCAGAGGACAATATTTGATATGACTACAGTTAACTACAAGTAAGAATCAAAGTTGTACTTAAAATGCTCTTACGAGTAAACATACTTACTACGAGGAGGAATTGAAAACCTTCTGAGATAAGGAAATACAAAGTCATTAAAAAAAGAATAAAGTTGGGTATTTGATAGATTGAAACCGTAAATATTGACGATATTAACCCTTTTAACCCTACTTACCATAATGGACTGGTCTAAAAATAGAATTATATATATATATATATATATATATATATATATAGTAGAAAAAATATTATTCAGAACAACACATTCTTTTGATCATATTAAATAAAATTATACTTCTGTTAGCGCTTTCAGCTCTTCAGACAGAGTAAAATGTTGTCTAGTGACAAATATTATTAACTGTGACGTCACCGTCATAGTGACGTTCAGTGGTAGCTATTGCAGTTGAAAAATGTTAAATGTTATTTCCTATTTAGTTTCGGATTAAAACATTTAATAAAATAGTCTTCTTTAGCTTTTCTTAAATTTTCGTCCTCAGAGGAAAAACTTTATACTAATTTACATCTATCTTTCGACCAAACCTTTGAAAATTACATAAAGGAAAACTGGAAGCGATATTTAGACGATTGCTTCATTTTTTGGAATAGATGCCGCGAAGATCTGGTGAAATTTCATGAATTCATAAATAACCTACATGAATCGATAAAATTCACGATGGAATTCAGTGAAACCAGACTTCTGTTTTTAGACATTTTAATTATTAAGGAAGATTAAATTATAAAAACAGATTTATATTGTAAAGATACAGATACACATCAATATCTTAATTTTCATTCTTGCCACCCGTCACATACAAAACGGAACATTCCTTTTAATATGGCAAGACGTATCTGTACCATTGAAATTGATACAACACTGCGCGAACGAAGATTACAAGAACTGAAAAAATACCTAAGAAAACAACAGTATCCAGAAAATCTCGTCGACGCAGCGATAACAAAAGCGAAAAACATCCCGAATACAGTATTACGGAGAATACCGGATCATGAAACAAATGAAAACCAATATAAAAATATTCCATTTGTGATAACACATAATCCAAGGAATCACAACATACTTACCACTGCAAAAAGATATCTTCCGATTCTCCATCAGTCCACTAAAATGAGTGAACTATTTAATGAGAATCAGCTAATTAACAGCAGAAGACAAGCTCCCAACTTGAAAAAACTGTTAACAAGAGCTAAATTCACATCGGACATCGATATCTACAGGGTGACAAAATGCGGAGATCCTCGGTGCGGAACATGTGCCTATATTGTGGAAGGCGAGAAAATAACATTCAAGAACGGGCAAACATTTAAAGTTAATGCTGATATGAACTGCAAAACATCTAACCTGATATATTGTGCAACATGCCCGGAATGTACAGAAAACTATATAGGACAAACCGGAACCAAACTGTTCGACCGAGTACGGGTCCATAGACAACAGATAAGGGACCCTTCAACTAGGAACTGCCCGTGTAGTGAACATTTTGAGATATGTGGAAAAGGAAAATTGGAGATTTTTCCCTTCTTTAAAATTTGGTCTGAGGACGAAAATTTAAGAAAAGCTAAAGAAGACTATTTTATTAAATGTTTTAATCCGAAACTAAACAGGAAATAACATTTAACATTTTTCAACTGCAATAGCTACCACTGAACGTCACTATGACGGTGACGTCACAGTTAATAATATTTGTCACTAGACAACATTTTACTCTGTCTGAAGAGCCGCTAAGGCTGAAAGCGCTAACAGAAGTATAATTTTATTTAATATGATCAAAAGAATGTGTTGTTCTGAATAATATTTTTTCTACTATTTCTACTGTACCAAGGACTTTTTATTTCTACTATATATATATATATATATATATATATATATATATATATATATATATATATATATATATATATATATATATATATGCAATTAGAATGAAAAATTTATTTGATTTCTTGATGGCGTTTCACAGAAGTGATAGCTAAATAATAACCCATTTACTCTAGTTTTTGACATTAGGAATTAGGATATTAGATATAAGTTACCTGCTCATGCTATTACCTTTCAAGCTCTTTTGTTACAAAAATATTCGGGTTTATTTTAGTCAGTTTTAAAATTTGTAAAGGAATTGCAAAAATCTTAAGTTAAAACTTAAATGATATTCTCATTTGATTAGAAATGAGTATTGTTCCGGAACGGTGTATTTGGTGTACATCTATTCACACGTATACTTGCATTCATCGGATGACAAATACGTTTATATAAATTTTACATTTAAATATGCTTTCATTACACCTATTGAATCACGAATGACATGCAGATATTTGATTAACATGAGATTAAGCAAGGGGTCCGAGGCTCCAGAGGGCAATAGTCAGAATTTTTTTGTCAATTTTTCAATTAATGTTTTCTGTTCATTTCAATATCTGTCACAATGACCTGTGATCCTTATGGAGTATGACCTAAAAGAAAATATACGACTGAAAATAAGTCAATATCATTTCACTAAATATCCTTGTTTAAATCATATTCAGCGGCTAATCTACTCTTTTAATCACTTGCTAAATAATAAATCTTTTGAATATCGAACCCGAACAGTCTGGATTAAAATAGAATTTATCTTACTGCTAATATCCTACTAAGTACGTTTACACTAAAACTAAAATTTAAAATAAATAGCTTTGATATAAAATGATCTACAAGTTATACTAAAATGTACAATAAAATTATATATATGTAACACATCAATCCAATTGTTATTGTCATGGGTACATTCCATGGGTGAGGGTTCTATGATTTGAACCGCTCGTTTAACCAGACCATTATACTTGGGAAGGTTCTTTTTTTGCCTTATAACCTTGACCTGGTTCTATCATCTCGGATCCATTAATCTGCTATCTTGCTTATAATAAATCCATCTCTTAGATCTCCATATTCAAAATGCGTAAATCCGTGAGAAACATGACAATCGATTTATTTGGATTTCGCAGTGTATTTGAAAACACTTGCCGCTCTTATGTACCAATCTCCTCCACAGAACAGAATTCCATAACTTTCCCTATGAGAGGTGCAATCCTATTTTGTTTAAAGGCATTGTGGAACATTTGGTGTCATTTACCGTGGCACACACTTGTAACATATACTTTTGTTTTTGAGGCGCCTGTTTGCCGTAACATTTCTATCAAAATGTCAAGATCTCGGGTACAGAAATAATGACATCAGTTCTAAACTATATCTGACACCATGTAGTATTAATAAAAAGAGTATCATCTCTTGCTCACTAGTCTTCAGGGGTCATTGTAATGTTTAAATCACTTGCTCGAAATGAATATATTGAATGCAGAATATGAGCTGTCCGGATTAAATAAAATACTCCATCCTTAGATTATTCCGAAAAACTTTCTCAAATATATTTGTATACAAGAAGTTGATCCGTATTGATGAGTTATTGTTCACGAGAATAAAATTTTGAAGGGTGTGTCATGTTTTGACCCTTTAAATCCCATCTAGAGTTCTTTTTTGGTACTTCTCCCTTTTTGTTTGCAAACGTAAAGACCTTAATCCAAGATCCCTGCTAAATTTGGCTGACACCCTTCAAGTTTACTTGAGAAACATAAAACATCTCAGATACCAAATGTCGTTTAAATATAAGTTAATCAAAGGACAGACGAAGACAGACATTAGATCATAACATTAGCTCTATTTGCCCTTCGGCCCAGGGGAGATAAAATGCTGAGTATTCTAGTGTTGGTATGTTCATTATGCTGGGCATCCAATTTTTGTGGGGGACAAAGGCTCGATTTGCATTGAATGAATTAAAGTAGATAAAGTAAGCGGGTTTTGTACAAAAACTAGAATGAAAACGTGCGTATTCTCTATCTCTCTCTGTATGTGTATGTATGTATGTATGTATGTATGTATGTATGTAATTTTATATCCGTTCCATGATAAAAAATCTCCTTAGAGTTATACACCTTTGTTATCATTTAGTTATAAATATTATATAGCACCATATCGTTAAGTATCTAAGCCTTCTATTCTTAATATTCAATGCATATTGCATAATAAAATATAATCAAAGTTAGTTTTAATCTAAGTCACGAAATGCAAACTGTGCAAAACAAAGTCATGAATAAAACGAGTTTCTTCACATCATTATGTCAATAAAGTCTTTTTAAAGCCTTTCACAACATTGAATAGAAGTCTGTCGAAAGATTCACAAACGAATCTTTAAGAATTTCGTATTTTACATCATATGTTGATCTTGTGGTAACTTGGCAAAATATTATAACGTGTTTCAAAGGCGTCAAGCATCAAGGATCAGGAATCGCGCATTGAATGTTCTAGCTACTTAACTTACTCGAGCGATTGTGAAAATGGTGATAAAAAGTGACGAGTGTGAGTGAGTGTGCAAGAGAGTGAACTTTTTAGTTAGTGAATGAGTGTGTGAGTGAGTGAGTTTGTATATATGCTTCATTGCACCCCAAGACACAATGGGGTAGGAAATTTCATACTCTTATTACTATCACTTTCTCACCCCTACAGCTTATCATTCATATATCCGTTGCTTATTTTAGTGAGGACTTATAACACATGTTACGTTGATAATATCATATCGTAAAAACATTTTTGTACAGTGGACATTTGCCGAATATAACGCTTTTGTCTTCTTTGGATTGGTTTAAAAGGATATGTGGTACGCTGTCGGCTTACGCTTACCCATAATAAAACAGGAAATCATTACCGGCATTATAGTGTCTTCACCGCTACTAGAAACTGATCTCACGGTGTTCCGGTGATTAGTTATTATACTTCGTGGTTATAATTTTCAGTTCGACCTGTGGGGAACGATCTCCAAATTAATTTTTTTGATCAGGTTTTATTTACATTTTTCTCCATCATGTTACATCTCTCTCTCTCTCTCTCTCTCTCTCTCTCTCTCTCTCTCTCTCTCTCTCTCTCTCTCTCTCTCTCTCTCTCTCTCTCTCTCTCTCTCTCTCTCTCTCTCTCTCTCTCTCTCTCTCTCTCTCTCTCTCTCTCTCTAAAACACGGCTAACAAAAAAAAAAAAAAAAAACGCCCAAAAACCAAAAAAAAAAACAAAATACAAAAACCGCCGACAAACCTACCCGGTCGAAAACCACCGCCACCAAAAACACGAACGAATAAAAACCGCTAAATCCACGAACGACGCACCCGAAATACGAGACACGCCAAGATGAAGTACGACACACGGCAAACAATAATCATCAACGAACCAAAACGACGAAGACGACCCGAAAAACCCGGCGCCGACGGGAAAAAACAACGCCTAACCGACGACAAAACGACAAAACGAAAACAAAACCAAAACACAACTAAACAAGAATAAAACACAACAAAAAACCGACGAAATACATCCGCCGCAAAGAAACGGACCGCGGCCGAGAAGCCGAAACAACAAAACGGAAAAAAACCGAAAAACTACGCAAGAAAAAAACGCCGGCGCGGCCAAAGTACCCACCGCAACCGAAAGCGGAAAAACGAAAGCCCGTACCAACGATCACAACACGCCGACGCCCCCAACGCGCGAAAAAAACAACCGCGAAAACCCGAACAAAAAAATAAAAACGAAAACAAAAACACACGAAAACAAACAACGCAATCTACGTAAAACCGAAAAAACCCAACAAACACCCGACAAACGCGCGGCGGAGTACGAAAAAAGTACGGAAAAAAACCCAACGAAAAAAAAATACAAAAAACGCAACGGCGCCACCGAAAAAGACGCGCAAACGGCGACAACGATCAAAAACGAACGCACGACCCAAAAAACTGTAAACCCCGCCGCCATAATATCGACCACGAAACTACAAAAAAAAAAAAACCGAAAACACACCCGGTATAACGGACAAAGACAACGACGACAAACGGCACACCGACGACGACCGGACTTCCATCGAAAAAACGCCCCCAAACGAAAAACGACAACCGACACGGGAAAACCAACGCGACGGGTAATAATAACGAAAACAACAACGAACACCAAACGCGAACAACAAAAAAAAAAAACGATAACATAAACGCCGTAATAAAACGACACGAACCCGCGCCCCGCGCGCAAACTACAAAAAACGATAAACGACGCACCGCGCACGACCAAGTACACGCAACAAAAACGACGGGTAAAGTAACCGCAAAAAAAAACAAAAACCCCGACGACCGAAAACAAACCGAAACGCAGACGTACACGGACGCGACTACACATACGAACACGACGGCACGACAACGGACAAACAAAATAAACAGTAACAAACCTAAGAAAAAACAACACGGCGACAGACACTACGCAACGCAACCACCTATACGCGCCAACACCCGACCGACACGACGGACCAAGACGAACGCACGCCACCGACTAAAAAAACCGAACGAAAAAAACCAAGTACAAACGAATACAAACGCAACAAATAAAAAAACAAATACAAATAAAAAAAACGCCAACCCGCATTTTAAAAAAAAAAAATAAAACAAAAAAAAAAAAACAAAAAAAAATAACTACAACCGCCGACCGAAACGAACCCGACGATACACGGCGAAAAAAAAACCGAACAACATAAAACGTACGGAAACGATTAAAAGAATCAACCAGATAAAAACAAAAAAACAAAACGCGGTAGCACGAAACACGTGCACACGACCGCAAGTCGGAACACGACGCAAACAATCAACCCGGGACCAGACAATAACCAACCCCAAAAACCGGCGAACGCAAAAAAACACCAAAAACAACACTACGTACTACGCACGAGTAAAACGAAAATAACAAAAACGCCACGGAAAAAAAAAAGGTAAAACGCGCACAACGCATCCAAAAATAAACGATAAACTCAAACGCGCTACCCGACCAACCAACGGCAGACACGACGACACGCGACGAAAAAAACAACCCCTATGTAACTAAACGACGTACGAAACATATATCAAAAACGCCGCAACAAACGCATAACGAAACAACGAAAAACAAAACCCTATTAACATCACCGCGAAACCGAAGTTAACGAAACACCGAAACACCCGAACGTAAAAAAACCGGGACACGGAAAAATAAAACCCGAACTAACCGGAATACAAGTACGAAACAAAGTACCAAACGGAAAACAAAACGCCAAAAAACGCGAACACGACGCAATAACAAACGAAATACCGCCGATACACCGACCGACCATAAAAACACACCGAACCCGCATCGACAAAAAACGCAATCGATAACGCGAAACCGTAAAAACACCCGCAAACAGCAACAAGGGACGATAACAAAAACGTCGCGCCCTAACCGTTAATAAACCAACAGCACAAACGAACCGATGTTTAACAAAATAAAGAACATCGACGCGAAACACGACCGGAAAAACAAAACCCTAATTATACCGGAAAACAACAAACAACGCTCCGAAAACGGACCCTACCCACCAAAAAAAATCAAACCGCGAAAACAAACCAACACCGACGTACACCGAAAAACCACACGCGAACCCTAACCACCTCCACGCACGAAAAAAACAACCACGGAAATACAAAACAACCCGAAACGCACCACTATACGAAACCTACCAAACAAAGAATACAACCGCAAAACAAAAAACAAAACGAAACCCAGTAGAAAAAAACGACGGATAACTACGCGAACGCAACAAAACCGAACGGACCGGCAAACGTGGTAAAACCAGACGCCGCAAAACACGCACGAAACGCACGAACGATCAAAACTGAAAACCAAACGCCAAAAAAATAAACAATAACAACAAACGACCACAAAACAGCGGAAAACACAAAAGCAAACACCAAGTAAACACGAAACAAACAAACGGACGAAACGGACACGACGAAAAACATAACTGTAAGTACGAACACAACACACGCCGACGACAACCCGAAACAAAGCGCCAATCAACGACGAAAACGTAGAGCGACGGAACGCCCAAACGCCGAAAGAAACAAAAACTGCGAACGAACAACACGAAAACGGAAACGACACGAGCCAACCGAAGAAACACGTAATACGAACGAGTAAAAAAACCCGACAAAAAACGACAAAACCGACTACGAAAAACGACAAAACGCCAAATAAACCGCGGGCTAAAAAACGCGTAAACCGCAAAAAAAAACGAAAAAAAAACTAACGAAAAACGAACCCACCGACGACGACCGAAAACAACAAAACTAAACAACCGAAAAACCGGACAACCAATAACGGCGCCGAACGAACAAAAACGGGACCGACGAACAACCGCCCCGAATAACGAAAAACACAAAATACAACCGAAGTAAACGCGGGAAAACAAAAAGCCAAAAAAAACGCACGGACGAACGCAAACCAAAAAAAAACCAAACAGAAACGAACACGGGTACAACACGAAAACCGTAACAAGCCAAAACCCGAAAAAACGAAACAGAACACCGTACGACAGAAACGTAACCGAAGCCCGCAACGGCTAAAAACAAGTACGACGCGCGGCACACCGACGAAAAAACACGAAACACAACACCACGCCCCGGACCACATACTAAAAACAAAAAACGATCTAAAACAAATACACACGGCAACCGAACGTTTACCGTATCTAAACTAACAAACGACGCGTAATGTACGATACATACGCCAACGCCCGAACGAAACGCGAAACAACGCTAACGACGTACAAAAACAAAAAAACACGCAAACCAAATCGCAAAAAACATACAAACCAACAAAAAAAAAATAAAAAAAAAAACGACGCCCGAAACAACGCACCACGACAGACAACAAAAAACGAAACAACGACGAAAGCGCGACCGAAAAAAACGACGCGCAACCGCACTAACAAAAAGAAAAACCCTCGTACAAAAAACAAAACCGGACACAAACGCCGCAAACCAAAAAACCATAACCACGACCGAGCGCAAGTAAAAACAACGACGCCCACGGCGTTTTTACCGGCACGACGAAACACAAATAAAACAAACGAACGCAAAAAAAAACACGGCAGGTAACAAACCTAAAAAAACCGACACCAACAACGACAACGCGAACGCAAAGCACACCAACACAAAAAAAAGAAGTAACACGGGAACGAACGGACAAACCAACAACCAACACGCGCGACACGGGAACAAACACATGAATAAACAACAAATAACGAAACACAAAAACAAAAAGAGACCAACGACGATACCAATTGTAACGAACCGCGCAAAAACAACGACGCTAACCGTAGTACAATACCACGGACATAAAAAAAAAACGGACCGAACCAAAAACCGAACACAAAAAACACCGGACACCCAAAAAAACGGACACGAAACACCGCCGAAATAACCCGACAACACCAAACGAAATAAACGACCGGGGACGAGACGAAAACCGAAAACACGGAACCAAACACGACACACGCCAAAAAAAACACCACAACACGGCGCGAACACGGTACAAACGCCCCCCAACAGCCAAACGAACGATAAAACGGCCGACAACCCGCATCGGTAACGCAACAAAACGGAAACACAAAACGACCACGACAAAACGAACAAACGCGTAAACAAACCAAACAAAAAAAACAAAAACAAACAAACAAAACCGAACGAAACCGCGACCGAACCGAACAACAAATAACAAATAAGCACACGACACAACAACGCGACCCGCGACCCCACGAAACACGAAAACGCCCAAAAAAAAATAAAAAACAAAAAAAAAATATAAAACGCGAAAATATAACAGAAACAAATAACCAACGAAAACACCTAACCAAACACGCCGCCATCACCGCGAACGCGACGCGCACGAACAAAAAAAACTAAGTACGGAAACCGACGCTTAACAAAACCCCAAAAAACAACGAAACACGACAACTAACGAGAAACGAAAAAAAAAACCCAAACGCGACAAAAACGGATAGCCGAAACCGCAAACAAAAAACCAAACAACGGACAAAACGGTAAACCGGCCAAACGCGGCACCGCACGAAAAACAACAGTACCGAAAAACCGACGACCGGGACGACCACGAACGCCGCGGCAACCGACGCACAACAAAACCGCGGACCGTACAAACGAAAAAGCGGGACACCTACGCCCCGGTAACACCCAGGAACCGCAAACGGGCGGACTAACCAAAAAAACGCCCAAAAAACAAATATAAAACCGGCGAACGCACACGAAACCACAACCCGAACACAAAACAAACATACTAAAACGCAAATCGGTACGCGACGCGACGCGCGCTGTCCGGCTTACGCTTACCCATAATAAAACAGAAAATCATTACCGGCATTTAGTGTCTTCAACCGCACAAGAAACTGATCTCACGGTGTTCCGGTGATTAGTTATTAACTTTCGTGGAGTTATAATTTTCAGTTCGACCTGTGGGGAAACGATCTCCAAATTAATTTTTGATCAGTTTTTATTTACTTTTTCTCCATCATGTTAACATCTCTCTCACTCTCCTCTCTCTCTCTCTCTCTCTCAGCTCTCCACGTCCAATCCTTATCCTTCATCTCTCATCCAACATCATCCTCTAACTCTCCTCACTCTCTCTCTCTCTACTCAATCTCTCTCTCGTCTCCCCCCGCTCCTCTCCTCCTCATCTCTCTCTCTCTACTCTCTCTCTCTCTCTCTCTCTCTCTCTCTCTCTGTGCGCGCTGACGCTCATGTGTTTAAACATAGATATATTTTCAGATAAACAATTAACCATCATGACAATGATTAAAATTAAATTTTGTTCAAGGTTTATTAACATTCATTTTCTTCCATCCTGTTACATTCATGTATGCTTGTATGGGTGTATATGCACACACAGACGCTCATGTGTTCAAAGATATCTATATTTTCAGATGGACAAGTAACCACCATAATGATGTCATATGCAGTGTTTGTCGATTGGAAGGGAAATACACAACAAGGAATAGTTTGTATGTGGTGTACAGATACATTTGTGATTTGACTTTACGTTGTCATTGTGGAAGTATTGTCTTCATCAGAATCATATATCATGTCATAGTTGTCTTGAAGAAATAAATTCCAGCACTTTTTTACAAACAGGTTTCATAATGTATAAACAATTTGTTCATGGTTACAGGTTTTCTGTAGTTTTCATAATGTCGCTTCAGGTCTGTGTCCCCACCTTTGCTAGGACACATACTCACACACACACACACACACACAAACACACACACACACACACAAATATAACCCTTGTATGTATGTATGTATGTATATAGAGTGTCACTTCCTTAGTCGTGAATCAGGAATCTATACAATTGGCTTAATGCAATGTATGACTCCGTTTGTAGGTAGTTGTTAAACTGAGTCTGACTACCGTGTGATATGCAAAGATCACTACTTTAATGGCGAGCAGAGAACAATAATAAAAACGTTAACTGACAAAATGGTGTTAATAATTTTATTATGTATTTGTAGGTTATTATTGAATTCGTACCCGAAATATCGAGCTATTTGAGTTGTACGCTATTAATGTAGACCACTACCAGAATTTTTATTTCAACGTGATTCTAACCAGTGTGACAAATAAATACATACAACAAATTGTTAAGTTAAATGCTTTTATTTAAAATGCACAAGTTGTTTCCAATGACTCAAAGTATGTTATAAAGTTACCTTGTAAGTGATATAAAATTTTAACAATGTATTGTAAAATGGTGAAGCTTGGTTTTGATATTTCCATATATATTGTTGAACGGAAACGGAATACAGCCATTCAAATATTTCAGATTAGATTAGATATTTCAAATGATTGTCATAAATGTATTCGAGACATCTAAAACAAGTGTGACAGTTGTTGTAATATTTTTCTACATGCCAATTTCCGAATGTGATATCTTATATCTTATTACGCAGGCGTATATTAAACAAACCGAAAAAGACGGACAGACGTGCGTAAACTGTTGGTGAATCTTTATAGCTGATAGGTGGCATCACATTGTGAACAAATTGCAACTAAAAGTAATTAATTTTATGTCTTGTGATCCCATCTCGGAATTTGCTTCTAAAGGTCAGTGTTCATCACTATATGTGTTGATTGTATGTAGTTTATCAAATCGGTATCACTGGTTTCATATTTCTCATTCTGTACATAAACACTTTTGTTATGCTTTACTAAGGAAAAAAATTTAGATACATCAAAGCAAAGAGAATATCTGAGCTACAATGGATAAAATAAAATGAATGATTAGATAAATAATTCCAAACTTCTTCTTGTTCTGATATGCAAATATTTACTTATAATATGGTACAATTCATAACAGAAATATCTGTCACAAAATACTTTGTAAAATATAAATAAATATTCCTTAACTTGACACAAATAGGGCACTTGTTGAAATTGTTTAAATGTTCCTATAGAATTATAATGCGTTACTTCTTTTTCTTTCCACCTCGGCCAACAGGTGCTACATCATCTGCCTTTCTTTTCCCTCTACCTCTACCCCTTCCCACTGGTTTCTTCTCTATTTCTTCATCTTCCTCTTCCACATCTTCTTCCTTATCATTCTTCTTTTTACCTCGTCCTTTTGCCGGTTTCTTCTTTCCAGCTGCAGCAGCTTTCCCTTTGCTTGGCACGGCAGCGCTGTCGTCTGCTGCAAATATTAATTACGTAACTTCAGTTATGGTACATCAATATCACTATAGTGTAATTATTTCTTTATTTAAAATGCCAAAAGAGACCACATATCCGATTATCGGCTTTTACTATGTTAAAATGAAGAAGTACCAATAGATAATCGAGATTCCAAGTCATTAGAATACGATAATGTGGGTATCAAATGGTTTTAACATGACGAACAGTGGCCAATTACAAATGTGATGGGACCAGGTATGTGGAGGGAGTCAGTGTGTCCCCGGCCTTTTAGCCTGTCACACTTGTCGCAGATGTTACAAAGAAACCTTCCGATTTTGGTGAAAATCTCAGGTTCATTGAAAATGTAATCAGTTATTTTAAGATCTTATTGGTGAAAGGGAATCACTGTATATGGTTTTGCCCCAGAATATTATCCAACATTCTTGAAAAAGGGCTTCATATTGCTTAACAAGATCCCTTTATCGACCAAAATAGTTCCTTTGTGATAATTTCAAACCTTCAACAACATATATATATATATATATATATATATATATATATGTGTGTGTGTGTGTGTGTGTGTGTGTGTGTGTGTGTGTGTGTGTGTGTGTGTGTGTGTGTGTGTGTGTGTGTGTGTGTGTATAGTGTATTAGCGAGTCGTTTGGAGGAGAAAGTTGTATCTTTTGTCGAACCACATACCTTCTTCCTTTTAAATGTAACACATATTTAAATGTAATTCTTACAGGATTCAAATGACAATATTCCAGTCGTAGAAGCTATTGAGTTTATAGGATTTTGTATATACATTGACCCAAATTTGAATAGACAAATAGATATAGTAAACATTATTTAAAGTACTGAATTTTGCAAATTGAATAATTATTCAATTCGTTTTACATTGTTTAATTTTAACTAAAATTAAATACTGCACCTGTTTTACAGGTAAATTGATTTCAGTGTATGAAAATAAATAATTTAATACGTCAACTACCCAGCAATATGACCAAACGCCTGAACTGAATTTGACTGCTGAGGCACAACGAGCACGACCGGTTTCCAGAGTATGTTTACCCTTCTAGGCACATGGGGACTATTTTACAAAATTTCACAAGCCTTACACTTGGTCTTGCGACTACATTTAAGATTACCGACCATTTTTAGAAAACATAATGATCTGCGATTTCCGGCCATTTCAGATACTGTCTTTATGACCATTCATATTTCGATAGGTAATAAGTATAAGTATATGCACTAATGTGTCTTAAAACTTGAGCTAGAGTAGTGTTGATCTAATGCTGCTATATTTTGCTTAGTATCAATTAATGTAAGAATAACCACTTTGGACTTTCTTATTAACGGAACAACGATCTCAGTTCCGTATCACGAGTGTAATTTTTTCAGTATTTATCAAGCTTACTACATTTACAAAAAATTCTTAGGGATATGTATTTTAAAATAAAACTTTGGTACATATAGTAAAAACACACGTTGACATATACTTACATTTCTCTTTAGGTTTATATGGCTTATACCTGGCTAGGACAGGGTTCCATCCCCCACCTGTTTTCCAGAACGTCCAATGGTAACCGTTTGTGTCTATGGCATACTTGACAGAACTGACAAGTTTGTCGAATACCTCGTCCTCAGAAAGCGATTTTATTTTCAGTACCTGAAAGTAAATTGTTACATTATTCAAATGGGTATATATGTTAAACGACAACATGTCGGAAAACAGTTTTGATTACAATGTAAATAGCTTTTTATACTTATGTTGATCTACAGGTAGGGAACTCCGTGGTCGAGTGGTTAGGACATCACGCATTAGACCATAAGGTATCCCACTTCTGGTCAGCGCAGGCTCAAGCCACGCTGGAACCTAAGTTGATTTTGTGAGAATAATTGCCAGTGGTCTCTCCACACAATTAAAAACTGGCCGCTATCATATAAATGAAAAAAATGAGTGTAGCGTAAAACCACCATTCAAAATCTAGAAATGATATGTAAATTAGGTCATATCACAAGGGATATTTTGTTACCTTAAACCAGTCATCGTAGGTTTTCATATTGTTGATCAGTTCTACGGACTCTTTCATTTGTTTCACCATCTCTTCTGTTGGAAATCCAAGATTATTGTCATACCTACGTATCATGTCTGCTCTGGACATTCCTTTAGGCATTGCGATATCCAAAAACAACACCTGTGAAATATAATTACAACTTAATTAAAGTTTAATTTTATGTAAAACATAAAATGTCACAAATATTCAAGTATTTTCATGATTTTCAGAATTGGACCAAACATTTTATAAAAAAAGTTTAATGTGATATGACCAAGCCACTTAAAAGGCTCCTGTCCAATTTCTTTTAGTTTTGTAAACTTAACTTTTTATTATAAAAATTCTGATATTTTGTAATATATATGCATATATATATGATATATGTCTATGTATAGTAAATATCCATAATCAATTAACAAGACAAATTTTTTTAATGTAAGTTTTTACCTGGAATGCCAGTAGTTTCCTACTGACGAGGGTCCTACTTAGCGTTTCCGTTATCCTGTACTTTTTATCCGTATCTAACATACCTAACTGGCTATCCTCTTTAACATACCACATCACATTGCGTCGCCAGCTTTCAGACAAATAAGCCATGGCCGCATCTTGCCACCTGAAATATGAGATGATATCAAATACATATCCCTTTGTCCGGGAATCAAACGCATAATAAAATACCGTGGAATCTCGTAATCTTGAAAATCACGGGACCGGTCCAGATATCCGAAATTCGAGACAACCAAATTTTCAATTCACATATTTTCCATTCTTATTAGACAATAAATAGACCTACACAGGGTTGTGCTTACTTCAAATTTTACGGAATTATTAATTACACTTTTACTTTGGCTTGTTAACGGGACTTGATAGTCTCGTGTTTTGCAGCTAAACAATTAATTTTGTAGAGTGATTTTTGTGTACAAAATGTAAAACTTCAATCGAAGAGTGTAATTTCGAGATAAAAAGTAGCAATTCTATAATTTTTAGATACTTCGGACCAGAAAAATGCGTCGAGATAAGTGAAAACTCGAGATAAAAACTTCGGAAATAGAGAATAAAAGTAGTATAAATATATAGTAAAATAATCGGGACCGGAAGTTCGACTTTGACATAACAAGATTCCACTGTACACGAAATAATTGTAAAGACACATGTATATAATAAAATTTCGTAAACAAAATGTCAAATTTACCTGTCTGTCTGGCTCTTTTTTGAAGAAGAATTTACATCAAATATTCTTTTAAAGTTTTTCCACGTAATGATGGACAGTGTGCTGACCTCTGAATATAATATTTTACAATTAATGATATAGAAGGTACTCAGTAAATACAATATTAAGAGGTCATTTTATCTATATGATTTATACATGCTAATTGGAATATGAAAGTCGCAAATTCCAAAGTGTAAATATCCAGGATGTCCAGGATAGATACAAATCTGGTGAATATTAGACAAACACGAACTTCTGGAAATCTAGAGGTGGGATCAGGTGTCATGGATAAGTTATTATTAAGGATTGTTATACTACAAGTGATAATAACGACAATATTTTTATATACAAGGAACACACAGTGTCGTGTCCTGTATTGATTCTTGCTGCTCTGCTCCTTATTATAGTAATTTAGATATTCAAAATGGAGTACCTGTATTTTGAAGATGCGGCTAACAGCATTAACCATTCTCCGATATGTGGACAAGCTTTCTTTGATCGTTCGTCCTCGCTATCGATAAATTTCTACAAGAATGAGTAAGCAAGTGTCGATTTTAAAGATCGATTTTTGTCTTTCAGATGAAAGTTCAAAATAATATTTTTACGATATATTCAAGATATAGTACCTTGAATTTCTTTTATTTTTCAGGGTAGGTACTCTTAAAAACCAATTCCTGTTCTCATCAGTATTTCGCTACGTTAATGTTAAAAATTAGGGGAAGGAGTATAGTATTGTAAAAATATCAACATGATGTTAACTGATATTCTGTAACTATTTCAAAGATGACTATTACCTTTAGTCTACCGTCAACCTCTTTCTGAAGTGCTGGAAATGCTTCCAATGCCCATAAAAGTAGGCGGTGCAGCGAGAAATAACCGTTTAAACTATTGTCACTCGTGTGTTGCGTCCCTTTGGAAAATTCCACAACGGTGGAACTCATTAGGTTTGGCACAACTTTGATGATCATTTCTTCTGCTGGTGTTTTGTTGGGTTTACATTTTGGAAGTATCTTTGCTATTTCATTCAGTGCGTTGACAAACGTTTCCTTTATTTGGGATCCGTGTGCTGGATTAATGTACATGGGAAGAAAGAACTGCAAATCTTCTTTCATCACACTTTTCACACTGCCAATAGCTTCTTTCATACCATTGAAAGATTCAAGCATAAGGAATTCACAAGGTGTGGTTAATGCTGGCCTGTGAGTGGGACCAGATACAACCAGGCCGTATCCATACAGTTCGTGAATAGACTTTGGTTTACTTGCAGGATTGAACTTATTTTTTGAAATATAATCAATTATATCCGGACCTGTTGGTTTCTTAACTTTTTTGTCCTCTTTCTTTTTCGGTGTTTTCTCTGGTTTTCCCTTTTCTAAAGGCGGGGATGGTTTCTTATACTGATGCCCACAGTCACATTTGAATCCTTTGGATAACTTTAAATTATTCTCGTACGCCGTTTTCATCCAATAGGATTCCCCAGACTGTGTTTCGGCAAGAAAGGCTACGACGTTCAGCAGAACAGTCTGAACTGTATATCCGGGTGACCAGCCTACGGACTTTTCATCCTTCCATTCGGTGTGAATATCTGCAAAGTCGGAGAAGATATTCAAACACACCTTTGTTCCCTTTTTGCCCTGTTTTGTTGCTCCGCTGTTGTAATGGAATCCCAAGGGAACGAATTCAGCACTCGGTGATTCGTATGGATACTTGTCAGTGAACATCAATAGTAAATGATAAATTATTTCGTCATGTTTAAAATTGCAGTGCCACTCAAACACATCCTGGTCCAGTGGCATTGCAGAAACATTTTCTACCGGTTCTCTTTGAAGTTCCTCGTAGTCTTGCATGAGGCGCTTCATCGCACGTTTCCGTTGTTGATTTACCGCCATGGTTGGTAACCTAAGACAAATAAAAAGAAAATGTACAATATATAGGATTGACGTCACAAATCGCACATCAAATAATTTGCTTTTCCCTTTTGTGTGATAATTAAATTTGGAGGGCTTTTCCCTTTATTGTGATGATTAAATTTGGACGGCATATCCCTTTAGTGTGATAATTAAATTTGCACGATGTTGGTTGTTATAATGCTACACTTACAGTGGAGCAAAAGAGCCCTAACAGGTATATTAAAATCCATATAACCTACCGGAGTCCCGTAAATCCTTTCTTGACCTGGACAAGTTTAACTTTTAGTTAATAAAAGTATAGCTTTAAAATAACACTGATTAGAGACAATAGTGCCCAGTGTGGAATGAAACGTTTTCCCCGTGCAGCTTGTCAAAACCGAAAAGTGAGTAGAATCATCTGTATGGTAATCAAAATTCAATGTCCTCCAAAGGGAAGTATTGTTATGCAAAAAAACGGTAAAACGCTCAATATTCACAATATTTTGGTCTCATGGCCTTTACCAAATGAAAGACGACAATATCTATATTAGTTACATCGTATCAAGTGAAGGGGCCTCCGTGGTTAGAGCATTGCGCTTTAAATCACAAGGCCTTTCACCTCAGGTTCGAATCCCCCTAGGGTCATTTCGAATTAAGTGGGAAAGATTGCCAGTTTTCTTGCGGAAGTTCGGTGGTCTTTACCCGGGTAACCGGGGTTTCTCCTCCACCAATAAAAAATAGACGCCATCACATGACTGAAACATTATATGACTGAAAGATTGTTGAGTATGGCGTAAAACAAAAATTCAAATCAAATGGGGCATCAAGTCTGTAATAGTGTAGTGACACAGAAGTAATGAAACATGTGAATGACTTGCTGTGACTGAATACTTTGTTGTATTAATAAAGTTGTGATATTACGATTAAGAAAGATTAAATAATGTTTAAGATACTTTAAAATCGATGGGTGTCCGGGTAGCAGTGGTTAGCGCACTCGCTTTTCACCAATGCGACCCGGGTTCGATCCTCGGATTGGGCAGGGAAGTATGTGAAATGGTTACCAACCCGGATACGCTCCTGTCCTTCGGACTGAGACAGTAAAAACCGAGGTCCCGTGTCACAGTGAGTGTCGGCACGTTAAAGAACCCTCACTGCTCAATGGCCATAGGTGTCGAGCATAGGCCAAAATTTGAAGCCCTTCGCCGGCATTGAATCTTTCACTCCATATGAGTGAAAGATTCTTGAGTGGGACGTTAAACAACAATAAACAAACTTTAAAATCGACAAAATATATAGATTAAACTGGTTTACGCAAGAGTCATTTACTGCATAATTCAAAACTAACAAAACTCGTTTCAGACTATGTTGAAACATTAAATCCGCACTTTGCAAACACATATAAGTTATTATCAAAAAGTATGAAACATGTTCCAGCGCCATTTTGATACTCCACACGACACGCCAATGGATGGAAGTTATTGATAAAACTAGAAATAACTAGAGATGTGTTAATACTGAGCACTTATTTAAGCATGTCTCAACATAATTTTATATTACTATCACTGTGCTAAACGATTCGAAAGGGTGATATCACCTATTCGAAAGAGTGATATCACCTATCCGAAAAAATGATATCACTAAATGGTATTAAAAAGTAAAACGGCGACCTTTATATTATTTGTTAAGGTTAAAGCGACTCTGCATAGAAGCTTATATATGTTGTATTCATACAGAAACTGGAAGGGGAAGTAACCCGCTATTTTTATGACTAAACGATAGAGTATTACTGAACACTTGATGCGAAGAGAGATACATAGCATAACTATTTACTATTTTTTTATTATATCAAATAAATTACAAGGAATTTACATTGCCACAGTGGATCATAATAATATTTGACACATATGATTAAATTTCCCACGAGCAAGAGGTACACCCGCCGACTTACTTACCGTTGTAGTATATTTATCTAACAAGCAGCAGACGAACTATCATACACAATCTAGGTTTAGCTCTTACCACAGTACAAAATTAACGTGGTGTTCGTTTATATATACATGCGGTGTTTCACAATCACGACATGTTCATTCTTGTTTTGTGTTAACTTCTAAAAATATCACTGCATTCGGCACCCCTTTATATCTATTTATGTATATAAACGTATTGATGGTCATGCGGACACCATCATTATTTTACATAAGCTATATAAGTGTATGTTATCGATCTCTACTGGTAAACAGGAAGGTCTTAAGATATCTCAAATATCAATGAGATCTATTCAAGTGGGTTTTTTTTTCAAAATGGTATAAGATCGTAATACAAATATAACAATATAAACAGATTGTATAGACATATATAATTCATGATATATGCCTAATGCATTACAGTGTTAAGAAATCTTGATAAGGCATTATTGGATAGCGTCTATTTTACACTGTGTGGAATGTAATAAAATTGATGTTTTGTTAGAATAAAAAGTATTTGGTAAATTACAAATATCTGTTTGTTATCATTCCCGAAAAAAAAGATAATTAGATCTAAAAGATTCCCCATGAGGGTTTTTCCGGTAGTTACAAATATGCTGTAAATATAGGTAGCACGACCTTTTCACTCATTCGCCACTGAGAACACATTTGGAAAGGTTTAAATCATTGATTTACAGAGGAGTCAATTGTGTTTCAGGAGTTGATGAGTTAAATAGGACATATCAATTCTGAAAGTCTTTTTTCTGATGTAGTCAATAATATAAACATACCGGAAATTCTTACAGTTTAACTAAACATGTTAATAATATAAACCTTCTGGAAACTCTTACAGTTATATTAAACTCCTTCTTGAAAATAAAATGAACCTACCTACAGCTATACTGAACACTCTGAAATGTAGTCAATAAAATGAACCCCCTGGAAACACTTACAGTTATATTAAACTCCTTCTTGAAAATAAAATGAACCTACCGGAAATTCTTACAGTTATACTGAACACTTTGAAATGTAGTCAATAAAATGAACCCCCTGGAAACACTTACAGTTATACGAAACACTTTCTTGAAATGTAGTCAATAAAATGAACGTCCCGGAAACACTTACAGTTACACTAGCAGGGATAAAACAGAGACGAAGCTTTGCTAAGAAATAAGTAATCTGTAAAATAATTTTTATAATAATAGGTCAAATAATTTGTTTGAAATCTTAAAAGAAAAAAAGACTAATTTAGAAATCAATATATATATGTATATATTTATGTGTATGTGTATATATGAGTATGTATGAGTATATATAAGTATGCATGTTTATATATGTATGTATCTGTATATGTGTATGTATATTTGTGTGTGTGTATATGTATGTGTGTATGTGTTTATATATGTGTATACATGACGTGTATACATGTATGTGTATGTGTATATATGTATATGTGCATATGCATAGATATATATGACATATAATGATTACATGCATACATGTAACTTTCCCCTCTAAATATCAGATATGAGTAAATTTTTTTTTTCTCTTTTTTATTATTCTCCTTCACTTTGACTGTTTATCACTATCCTTCTATATCGTTCTTCTTTCTATTGCCCAGAAAAAATCTGCATTTAATATACCCAATAATATAGCTTTTGATTTGATTTAAAATACTAGATAAATGTTAAATATGCAAAAATTTAAATTCAGAATCATTATACATGTAAATTGTTATTTCATTAATTATAAAATAAATATGTGCTATGTAGACGCTTATCGTATTATACATGATATAAGCGATATTACGCTACATAAGCGGCTAAAGTCATGTGAAACCTGACATTGCAAGGCGCGTAATATAAATTCCATATACAGTACTCACACGTTGCTCTTGTGGGACCTGTTATAGTGATAGCGGGCACTGTGACAGAGACTACATGAAAAATGTAGAGTTTGGGTCGATTTTTTAGTCCAAAACAAGACTGAAAGTGACCAAGTTATTAGTTAAAATGTGTGGTAGGTAGTATTTCGGAGTAGCGTTGAGAAGGTCCCGCCACAGGGGCTTTTTAGAGCGCAATATCCTCAATGGAAACTGGAGCCTAGCGAAAAAAAAACATCCTTCAGGCTCCATTTTTCATAAAGCATATAACGCTCTAAAACAACGATTTTTCCGAGCCCCTGTGAACTCGCCCAAATGTTGGCAATAATTTTGCAAAAAACAAAAACGAAAAAAAATTAAAATCACAATTTCTTAATGCCAGTTGTCAGTCATCAGTCAAGGGGCAACGAGGTGTGAAATCTCTTATTTTTACAGGAAACTATGTAACAGCGATGAGGTAGTTTACACGAATCTCTGTAACTACGGGCCGATAGGAATTGGAAATTTTAATAGATTGTAAGTTAAAATCAAGAGTCAGCCCCCCCCCCCCCCCCCCCCCCCCCCCCCCCCCCCCCCCCCCCCCCCCCCCCCCCCCCCCCCCCCCCCCCCCCCCCCCCCCCCCCCCCCCCCCCCCCCCCCCCCCCCCCCCCCCCCCCCCCCCCCCCCCCCCCCCCCCCCCCCCCCCCCACACCCGATCGTCTGACAAAGACAGAAATTAGATATTGTATCTGTAAGTTAAAATCAATAGTTAAACACCTGATCGTCCACCATATCTTTAGCCTAAACTGAATGCTCCCATTCCACTTCGCCGATCCAATCATCATGTAAACACATCCGATGCGCCCGTTCACTGTTCATGATGTAAACAAGCATTCTTATTTGTGTAGTAAACATTTTGTTGATGGGAGACACAATGTGAAACACCAATATATCCAATAATGGCTTTACCATTTCTCTAGAATTGTCCCCCTCTCCCCATATCGACTCGATCAACTAATTAAGGTACAATATCCCCTTAGACCTATATTTTATTAGAATGCATTATTTCCTTGTCGGTCGTTAGGGTTAATTAAAAGTTACTCGTTTTCTATATTTTACTGAAATAGTCACTATTCGGTCATTAGGATACAGTAACCCCATTTTATTGTCACATTATCGATTGTCGGTCATTTGGATATATATGATACCTCCTCCTATATTTTTCGGTCATTTGTATACAATAACACCCCCATTGTTGTTCCTTTATCGGCCGCTGGTCATTAAGGTACAAGAAAAATATTATTTTGCTATATTACTATGCTTTTGCATCTATATCGACCGCCGGTCAGTAGTAGCCAATAAAAAGCCGCACACTTCCCTTTTCTATATTATGGCATTTTTCTCACATCGACCGTTGGTCAGTACTCCAGTAGGTTTTCAATTACACTCTATAGACAGCCACGTACCAACAAGGAAACAGGAATCCTGTTTTCTCCTCGGTCGGTTAGGGACTGGAACCATCTACCACAGTCAGTGCCACACTAAACAGCTCACAGCTGGAGTCCTAGTAGATGCCCGTCCCTGTATATCGTTTTAACTTAATTGTTTTTAAAATTTTACAGGAAGAATCTCCTGTTTTTAACCTAGTTGGAGTTTATTATACATTCATATATGAAGACAACTCTACAACGGTGAGCGGAAGAAAAGAAGAAGAATGCAGATCTACCTTCAGGCACGACAATATTTTTGTTCTTGTTTGAGAAAATTGTTCATCATCTTGTGAACTATCTAAAAAAAATGTTGTTTCTACAGACGCCTTGTAGGATATCACGTGACTTTGACCTAATAAAATTCGAAACCTAATTCGAATAGTATCATATGAAAAAGGTCTATTATATTTATACCATTACTAACAGGTGGAGCTGTATGAAACACTGTGATCAGTCTGAATCCAGGACCCCACCTCTGGCTGACTGAAATACTAATACATCTGGGCAATAAACTTTCTTTTAATAAAATTAGTAGATCGGGGGTACAAAACCTAAATCTTTCACACTAACGACCTGTTAAAGATTTATTATAAACAGAAACGATGCTATCAACAACCAAAAAACTCGGTAGTGAGTTGTAAACAGGTTATGATATACTGCAGGACAACCATGCACGAAATCCAAAAATCTCGGCCATCTACGCATTTATAAAATTGAATGTTTCGATAGCGGTTTTTAGGATTCAGAACACTGAAACTCTGACGTAGAGATAGAGTTGAAAGGTATCATCCTTTGTAACTGTCAATGGATCATGAGATATGTATTTGGAGAAAGATAGATTGGCTATATAAAGAACGGATATCACTACAACATTGAACATTTACTACAGACCTGATCCCACCTCTCATTTCAAGAGGTCCGGGTTTGTCCATTTTTACCAGATTTGTACCTATATCCTGGACATCCAAATGATTTATACTTTGGTATCTTTGATTTTTTATATTACAAAGGATGCTGGTTGTGTAAATAAATAGTATATAGAGCATATATACAGAAATAACAAAGCACGTTTAAACTCAACATGCCCTATGGCACCAACCGCCTGGTTCACGTACACAAGGCCCTTACCACTATGTATTCACAAAATTGAAATCGAGCTTTTCTAAATTCGGAAAACCTAACCAATTTCCGTCATAATGTACTTAAAACAACTTCCACATACCAAAATTTGATGTTAATTTATTAAGTGCTGAGTTTGTTAGACAATATATTGGAACAATGACATGTTTAAATATAATGGCAAAACAATTTTCATTAAACAATGGCCTCAAAATAATCTTGTCCACTTTAAAGACCTTTTTGACGAAGATGATATATTTTTTTCTTTTTACATATTCTTTCAGAAAATCTTTCAGATAAAAGTACAGATAACTTTGCGAATACATCATTATTAAATGTTTTGAAGTAAAAAATTGCAAAATTTGATATGTCTTATTTACTAGGCATATAACAACGAGGGCATTTATGTTTTATATAGATTAACAGTCAATTCTAGGTAAAAGTAGTAAATTTTTAAAGAAAATATTTTCTGTAAGAAATTTGAAAAATCATGCTGTCAAAGCGTTTTGAATCGGGAATATTCGCTTGAAAAAGAACACGGCGGGAACAACAGCAAGAAATGCTAGGTGCCTAGCAGTACAATTATGAAGCATATTCCAGCAGTGTAGTTTACTATAATTGTTTTTCGATGAACTATGAAAGATAACTCTAAAAGAATTTCAAAACAATAATTTGTGAGATAACAATCGGTATACTATTTATTAATTGCATATGTGACCTCACAGTTTTTAGAATAATTGTATATTTTTGTAACTTCTATTCATATTAGCATTATTCTGTCGGTTTCGATTGTGGTAATTTATTATTAAGGCTAGGAAAGTATCCAACGGTACTATACAGAACGATCGACCTACCGCTGTAATGTTTTATATAAAAGTTCTTACGATTTCATTCAAGAACAGTTATATTTATGTATTTGATTACATAGACTCATTAGTATAGTGGTTATAATGTTATTTTTATCATTTTCATACATATGGTGATGCACAAGTACTTGACTAGATTACATAGACTCATTAGTATAGTGGTTATAATGTTATTTTTATCATTTTCATACAGGTACTCGACTAGATATTGTCCTTTGAAATGTAATTATGCGAGATTACGGGCAAATCATTTGTCGACGTCGCAGTTTATACATAAAGTTGTAAAATATTTCAAGTGTTACTGCTTCCAAATGTCTTCATAATAATTTTTCATTTTTAGCAGAATTGACTAAAGTGATTTCAACAAAAGTATCTTACACTGTAGACGTTCAAGTCGTTCCTTTAAAAAGGTACGAATCGTTCCGACCAATCGAATCGCAAACAAACAGAACCAAGCGGTCTGACATCAGTGCGTGAACCTACTAGATCCAACATGGCTGCCGATTGTAAGAAAACACACTTAAACTGTTTTGACGATAGATATAATATTTTATCTATTCGTACGATTTTAATTTAGAACTGTATCTTCCAGTACATCAACATGATCCTTTTCCAGTACTTCAGCAAGTCCGTTACCGAATATCTTCTGAAAATACAATATTCCTATTTTTTACATGTTTGTTTATGTTTTGCAGGCAACTTTCAGTTTTGAGAGAGGGAGAGAGTAAAGGTGAAAGAGAACCGGGAAAAGAAACGTAATCGGAGACATAGCGAGAAAGATAAAGATAACGATTGAGAAAGATAACGCTGGGGTAAGGGAGAGATAAGAAGGATGAAAGAAAGAACGGGAAAAGAATGAAAACTGAAAGACGGGGGACGAGAAATTCGAAATAGAAATAGAGAACGACAAAGACAGCAATTGAAAAGAGAAAGTAATTCACCTACAACTTGAATTATCTTATCTTAAAGTACATCTGTAACACCAGTTTTACAGACATTGACATCTAGGTTTTAATAGCATGATAAATAGTTCCTTTACCAAATATGTCCTAGGAATTTGAATCATTGTAAACCATAGCAAAACTGACTATCCAACAGATCAGGTGCATATATAAAAATATAAATATAAACAAATTCCACAGTATAAATCTTCAGGATGTCTAGGATACATATACAAATTTGGTGAACATTCGACAAACACGAACCTCTGGAAATCCAGAGGTGGGGGATCAGGTGCTATTGTGCATATGATATTATGGAAGAAAATGAAGCCAAATAAATATTTAAGATATTAAAGCCATAATAAATGTTATTATTTAATTAACAGAAGTGTCTCATTAATACGTAGAAATACACATGTTGTCTGCAATATAGTTCTCCTCGTAGTTCTTGAATATACCACATGTTTTATCAATGTAAGATTGGAGTATTAGAGCATCAATCTATAAACCATGATTTATCTCACTTCCTGTAAGTACAGGTTCGAGTCCCGTTGAAACAAACGCTGATTTTTGCGAGAAAGTTTGTCAGTTTACTTTTGGAAGGCCGGTGGTCTCTTCCCAGGTACGTTTTAACCGACTTCTCTCCTCCACCGTTGAGAACTGACTGCCACCATATGACGGACAAATTGTTGAGTGTGGTGTATAACACTTTTCATATTCACTGTAAAATTAGATGTGCATACTATGTAATCCTCTATCTTCAAAGATCCCTAATTGTACATTTGTAATAGGAATAAAGAAAGGATTTAGACTTTGAAATATGCAAAAATATAAATCGTTCATTACATGATATTGATATTAATAAACATGTTATAGTTATTCCATTGGAAACGCCGCGACCGAGATGTTAGAACATTGCTCTTTAATTTTAAGTCACCCATTTCTAGAACAGATAACCCCATTTTTCAGTAACAGTTATTTTATGTAAAACATACCACTTTTCCATCTAGAGACGCTAGTCCTGTGTTGGACTATTCTATTGTCTACTCTTCGCCCCTACAAAGGTTAGCCATATTTGGGACTGAGTGCTACTCCCACAAAATTTGTCCTTAAAAAGTCCCGAAAGAGTTATTCTGTTTTGGAAACGTTTGACATTCATGACAATTGCCTGAAATTGTTAAATTATAATTCACTCCTTCGATAGATAACCAACCCTACTTTGAAACTATGCCGTGTTTGTACATTTGCACTTTACTTCTAAATTATCTTAACTTATTTTGAAAATATTATGCACATATCATCATAGTTTTGTAAAAGAAAAAGACCAAATAAATGCTTAAGACGATTGTTTCTGTCAAGAATTAATCTTAAGCTCAAATTTGAAATAGACGTAGAATTCAGATTCAAAAAGTGTCTCTTAAAAGGCCAAACAATATTTTAAATGAATTAACCACTTTTGGTTTTATTATTATTATTTTTTTTTTTTTGGGGGGAGGGGTTGTATTACTTTCTTTAGTATTTAAGATATTTAGCGGGTACCGAAAAACCAGGTACTGGGTTTATGTATGTTGGTAGTCTATGCAAATTAAAAGCATATTACATCGATGATGATGATGATGATGATGATGATGATGATGATTATGATGTAATTAACTGATAGGTATTTAAGTTTTTTATTTAACAAGTGTTATCAAAGGCATGACTATAAATGCTTCTATCTAACACGCGGTTCTGCATATAGGCTACCTTCTTATCTACTTACTGTCTTAGCACTCCTCTACATTGATTGTATTGACTACATCGTTGTGCTTAGCTAGTCCTTGAATTTGACTAGAGTGTGAGAATCTAAAATGAAATAACATAAGGGTTTTTGCAGGACGTATAAAGCTTGAAGTCTCTTAATATTAGAATTGAATCCCAATCTTACTTTCAAGGATGAAGTCGTATGTAATTGCTCTGGTCAGTGTTGCATTTTTCGGTAAGTTTAATATCTGTTAAATACATGTAGGTAGTTAATTAGTACAGACTTATAAGGAAGAATAATTCACTGCAGTATTATATTTTTCTAATCATGTATTTGAAGAATTGAGCGTGTGTCTGTTCATACATATATGATGTGAAAGGGGCATTACCTGTATTTTTTAATCCTTTCAGTTTTACTACTTAGATTGATATACAATAACAAAAGATAAACACAGGCATGAAATTCTTTTAAATTCCAATATATTTTCTGAAAATTGCTGTTTGCTAATTATTCACTTGCAATTGATTAATTCAACATTACTATTTGTACATATATATCCAAATACCACACTGGACCTGACCCCCTTTGACAAAACATATAGGAATACATTGTATAAGATTTGTTATGCCTGTGGATCTTTGGATATTAACATTTGTTCATTTCATATAATATTCTGGATTTCTTAGCATTTAAACATTTAGATATCTGTACTTTTATATTATTTAATAGCGAGTTATTTTTCAGTTTTATAATTTGACCTTGTATGATAACAACTTATTCGGAAAAATTATCCATTATTAAAGTCGTGCTGCACTTATGAAGTTTATTGACCGAAACAATCGTCTTAAATCTATAACTTTAGTATTGATAATAATATTTTACCAATTGGGTCGTTGACACTGTTGGTGGACCGTTTGAGTCCCCGAGCGTATACATAAACCCAGTACCTGTTATTTCGGTACCAGTCAATTATTTCATACTAAAGTAATATTTCGCTCAGATACTACCAATTAGATTCTGAACTTCCTTTTATTAAAAGGTAAGATATTGATTTGCATATTGGGTGCTCTAAATCGGCTATGGAAACCGTTTAGATTTGTAATCTGGCGTTGTATGATACTTCTCTTGTCAGAAAAAATTCATATCAAATACATGTTTAACTCATGAAATCTTATTAAAAGAAACGATTGTCTAAAGAATTTCTTATGGACACCTTTTTAAAACTATAACTTTGGCATTGTTAATACTATATTTAGACTGAAACTGTGTCAAATAATATATAAATAGTTTAATAATGAATCGTGTGATATATGTTATGTTCTTACAAAATAAGTTGTGAGTGTGATTTGTTCACGTGATTTTCATTGTGGGTAATGGTATATGTTATCTTTCAAAAATGAATTGGGCGAGTGCTGTCAAAGTGATTTTCACTATGATATTTCCAAAACGAAGTGTGCCGGTTCAAAATGGCAAGTTAAATAGGATATTTTGGCAAATAATTTTTTCTCAGATAATTATTATTATTATTATCATATATTTTATTATTATTATTATTATTATTATTATTATTATTATTATTATTATTATTATTATAATTATTATTATTATTATTATTCGTAACTCTCAGTGGTCAAACTATTATTTTTTGTGTAAATGAGGGCTGCCAATACACACGTAAATAATGTAAAGTAGAACAATTTATTTTCTAATACGAATTTGTAGACAGCTATAAAATTATATAAATAGTATTGATTCCTCAGAATATACAAAATCTAGGAAATATCGTAATACTCTGTACTTTTAAGTTACCGTGTCATCCATGGCTATCATTGCAAATGGGAACGTCTGCACAATGGCCAAAACCGAACTGTTTCCAGTTTTATTTTTCAAGATAAGAGTCTGATATCGACAAAATTAATAAGTAAATATTTTGATTTTGGTTACGATTCCTGTCTTTTTTTTGGGGGGGGGGCAAATATCATTTGTTGGAGTGAATCTCTTTCAACGAATTGTATTTCATTGAATAAATTCGTATTTCCGCGGCCACGAATTCATTAAACCATCAGACAAATAGATGTCTTTTACCAATTAACATAATTCAACGATTTTTTATTTTCATTTACACTAGTGCTGTATCATTACAGCTATTGTGATCAGTGAGCATTGTAATGAAAAGGGTGATTGTCAACTAACCAGTTGTACAAACGGTACAAATGTTTGTGAAGACCACAAATGCACATGCGCAATGAGTAAGTATACACGGCCTTAATAAATTTGCAAACGAAAGGAAGCGTAACGTTGAACTTTCTTCAAGATGGGAGATGAATTTAGATAAGCATTACGCTTCTTTTCAAATCCCATCACGTATCATAATATACCATCATGTATTGCAATATACAATATGTTTTTAAAATAACATTCGCCCAACATAGAATGTGTATCAATGAAATTTTTACTTATCAGACACGAAATATCAGTGAAATATCATATGAAGCCAGCAAACATATTTTATTGATAAAGCAAATGGATAAGACAAGTTCTTCCAACTTACAAAGCCTTCTCCAGATATTATAGTATATGATAAATTAATAATACACATGGCAAATATACAATTTA
>BROG01000256.1:737500-916594 GCA_030159075.1 Atrina japonica | reverse complement strand
TGTTAATCTATAATACAACAGTGTTCATTTTCATCAAAGATTATCATATTCTCCGCCCTTTCAAAAGCTTTTGAAGTAAACAAGTTACAATGCATATACATGTAAAGTAACCAACAAGAAGTATTTAGAAAGTTTTTAATCACCTGAACAGAAAGTAGTTGGTGACGTACATTACATCTACTTTTTAAGAAAATAGCCAACAGAATTTGTTGGCTTCTGTTGAAAAATAAAGCTGCATGTTACGACATACATGTGCAATGTACATGTATTAAAATCAATTCAATCACAACCAGCCGCAGTTTACTATGTACTTCCTCTAAAGCTTACCGATACAATTATATATGACTTGACCAAAAACTGAACAGTGATAACACATCTTTTATATTAAATAATGAACCTGATTGTTCTCACACACACCATACACACACACACACACACACACACACATCATACACACACACACATACATACCATACAAACATGTACACACATACTGGTACACACAACATATACACATGTACACACATACTAGTACACATAACATATACACATGTACACACATACTGGTACACACAACATATACACATGTACACACATACATGTACTGGTACACACAACAAATACACATGTACACACATACTGGTACACACAACATATACATATATACACACATACTGGTACACACAACATATACAGATGTACACACATACTGGTACACACAACATATACACATGTACACACATACTGGTACACACAACATATACACATGTACACACATCATATAAAAGATACACACATGGTTGACATGTGAATATGTACATGTATACAATATTTTCCTGAAAACACAGAATGTAAATCACAAATTGTAAAATAACGATAAATAAAATACATATACCGTATGTGTAAGTTACAGAAATTTAAATGCATCAATGAAGTCTTTCAACATTCTGATTTTTCTATACTGCAAATTTGCAATACTGATGAAAGGAGTTAATGATTATGACAATATAGTTACAGCTAAGAAAATACAAAGACATGCTGTAGGAATGTATGTGTTTCTATATACATATATCTATAGTAAAGTGTATATATATATCATACACATGTCCAAATATAATATTATATAAAAACAATATTTGTATTATATCTACTTTTTATAATATCACACAACAAACATACATGTACTAGTTTATATTGTATTGTACTGTAAGTGTAAATAAGTGTACATGTGCCAGTGCATGCACAAGTGTCTATATTACCGAATATAAGGCCATCGTCAAAAAATGATTTGATTGATGTGCTTTCCCTCCGAATTCTAAAATTGGGATGAGTTGCTAGTTTACCGGCATTAAATTTAAGGCATTGTATACATCACATGAACATGTATTGTCTGATTCACATAAGATGGCGGGGCGGAGTAACCTTTTAATTATAAATATCATACGGATGATTCTACTCACTTTTCAGTTATGACAAGCTGCATGGGAAAAACGTTTTATTCCGCATTGGATATTCCGCATTGGATATTCTCTTATATACGGTGACAAGTAGGAACGGTTATTCTGTGTAATTTTATTGTTATGCTTTATCACCAAAAATTTAAACTCTGTCGGGTCAAGAAAGAGTTCACGAAACTCCACACCGCCAGGTTATATAGATTTGACTATACATGTACTACCAGAGGAAAATTGTGCTTGAATTGTTTGGTTATCTTGATGGGTAAGCTGAAGCACATGAAACAAATTTATGCCTTGGCCTTATAACAATAACACAGAGTTGATTTGAATTGAAGTATACACACACAAAATTTTGTGTTTTGACAGCTACTGATCACATGAGCAGAGTGAGGTTATATACAAGTCTTAGAGTACTTCAGTCACATTACTCATTAGATGTATGTGTATTATATATTAATCAAGTTTATCAGATACAGAGCATTGACAGCAGATGTACAGATTAACTAAGGTACAGCTTAAGACTCATTAAAAACTTTGCCTTAACACCTAACTGAATATTATGCCCATAGTAATATACATTTGTAGTAGAAACTCTTGAGAGACCGCCCCATCTGCCACTGACACATGGTTTCTCAAGGCAGGTGGTCTCTCAAAAGAGGTTTTAATTAAAGGATTATTTAACCAAGTGGTTTTCAGAATGTGGTCTCATAAGGCAGGTGGTCTTCCGTAAGTGTGGTCTTCCAAGATAGATCCAACTATAGCATTGCACTTTGCCTCCTTGGAATTTTGAATAGTGTTTTACGCCACACTCAACAATTTTCGGTGATATGGTAACGTGGCAGCCAGTTTTTAATGGTGGAGGAGAGAACACGGTTACAAAGTACCCGGGAAGAGACCATCGGCCTTCCGCAAGTAAACTGGTAAACTTTCTAACAACAAGAGATCCCAGAGGGATCTTGGCGCGCACCATGGAATGTTCTACAGTGTATGTCTGATCTATGGCAGACTGTTCTTTTCTCTTATTTTGTGTCTCAACATTGAATTTGATCTTAAATCCATATTTCTGTGAAATACTTTTTTCACAAGATTATAGCGTAACTGAACTTGAACTAAACATATTACATTTTAAGAGAGAATGGAATTCAACATGGCCAACAGGTGTCCATCTTGGATTTTGATGTCTCTGAAAATGTGATACACACATTTAGACCTCAGAGGTAACCTCCATAATCAATTTCAAAAGATTGCTTCAGTACATTCTGAGAAATACATACTTCTGTTGTCAAAATCCAAGATGGCCACCTGTCAGCCATGATGGAATCCAAGTTCTCTGAAAATGCCATATGCACAACTAGACATCATGGGGAACCTTCATGTCCAATTTCAAGGAAATCTCTTCAGTCCTTTCTGAGAAATAGTAATAACAAACTTCCTATGGTCAAAATCCAAGATGGCAGCCTGTCGGCCAAGTTGGATTCCAATCTCTCTCTGAAAATGTAATATGCACAACTAGACCTCAAGGGGAACCTTCAGGTCAAAATTCAAAGAGATTCCTTCAGTACTTTCTGAGAAATAGCAGTAACAAACTTCCTTTGGTCAAAATCCAAGATGGCAGCCTGTCGGCCAAGTTAGATTCCGATCTCTCTGAAAATGTAATATGCACAACTACACCTCAAGGGGAACCTTCATGTCCAATTTCAAAGAGATTCCTTCAGTACTTTCTGAGAAATAGCGTTAACAAACTTCCTTTGGTCAAAATCCTAGATGACAGCCTGTCGGCCAAGTTGGATTCCAATCTCTTTGAAAATGTAATATGCACTACTAGACCTCAAGGGAAACCTTCATGTCCAATTTCAAGGAAATCCCTTCAGTACTTTTTGAGAAGTAGCGGTAACAAACTTCCTTTGGTCAAAATCTAAGATGGCCCCCTGTAGGCCATGTTGGATTCCGATCTCTCTGAAAATGTAATAAGCACAACTAAACCTCAAGGAGAATCTTCATGTCAAATTTCAAAGAGATCCCTTCAGTTTTTTCTGAGAAATAGCGGTAACAAACTTCCTTTGGTCAAAATCTAAGATGGCCCACTGTAGGCCATGTTGGATTCTGATCTCTCTGAAAATGTAATATGCACGACTAAACCTCAAGGAGAATCTTCATGTCAAATTTCAAAGAGATCCCTTCAGTCCTTTTTGAGAAATAGCCGTAACAAGAATTGTTCAGGATGGACGGACGACGGACGACGGACAGACCACAGATGCAGGTCCATATGAATAGCCCACCATCTGGTGATGGTGGGCTAAAAATCAGTTAAGGCTCCAGCTGAACTCGACCCTGCGCTGGTAGGAAGTGAGAAAATTCAAGATTTAAAGCGTGATGCTCTAAACACTCGGCCATGGAGGCCCTCCTCCTATGAGCCTATTCTGTATACAGGTATACGTATATATCACTCCATGCTCAGGTAGCTAGGCTGACCACAATTTCAACTTCAAAAAGTCATTTCTCCAAGTAATATTGGTTGATGTACATATAAATGTACATGTATATATGTAGAAGCAGGTAAACCAGACATCAACTTACTTTTAATAGGATCCTAAACCAGACCTCAACTCATTTTTAACAGGATGCTGACAATAGCATACATTTGTACGTGTACATTGTCCCCCCTCCCCTTTGCAACTTCATACAGATGATCATGAGTGACAAGGGGAAGTTATGTACATGTATATCAAGAATTCTCTATTAAAATAAGCATATAAATGCTGAAGTTGTTGTAAAGTTATCTCCCTTGGCCATATTTTGATGTGACAACCTGGCCAGCAAAAAAGGGAGATTTTCCACTTCTTATGATGGGTCCTGATAATCAACTAAACAACTTGTTTTAATACCAATGTGCATTAATCCAACAAAGTAACCATTGCCAACCATAATACATCCTATGATTTTCTGTTTGTGTGAATGTTTTCCCCTCTCCCTGTCCTACATGTACCACAAAAAAAACAAAAAACAACACACTACACTCCTAAACAATAGAATTTTAAATACATGTACATCATGATACATGTACAAATATATTGGTAAATGTACACTGTATAATTATCCAAAGTACATGTACTGCTAAAACTTAAGCTTGCTACATATTTTAAAAACATTTAAAGATTTTAATGAGTCTTAAAGTTTTAAAAGCAATAGGTTGTATTTCCTTGTTTAACATTTCCAGGTAAAGTGATGAGGACATTTTGAAATCTAAAACCATTATACCTTCTCCAACTGATCAATTGATTCAGGCAGATCACCTGATACCTCCGATGGTGATATTTTATCAGATGAATCCGCTAATGAATTTTCAAGCTTCATAAAAAACAAAAATATATTTACTATAATACTAAATCTATCATGAGTCTATCAAACTTGCATTAAAGGCTACCTCTGTATAAAGGGCACCTGCCCATAAAGGCCATTCAAACATAAACTTTGTTCTTTTTTATAATGAATAAACCTCTGTAGGCCACCTGTCTATAACGACTACTTTTGCAGCATTGCCTGTTCCCTTGAGTGGCCTTTATAGTTTATAAAAATGCAAACAAGTTTTGACTGCATTTCCACATTGTTTACATTATGCAAATTAATATTCAACCTCTGTGTATCTCAAGGATTTGAGGAATACACAAAAAGTGTAAATTTTTCAAAATTATGACTGAAGCATGAGACACTTTAGATTAGAATTTCAACCAAAAATTATAAATAAATGAAATTCATCTTTAATTTTGAAATCTTTACTTCTACAGGCATATTCAGGCTCTCGTGTCTTATCGGTATTATAGGAATAGGACCAGAGCCAATGTTGCGATTGGGAAAATTACCAGTTTTTTCTAAAAATTTGAAAATCACCACTGCATTATATAAGCAGTACAGTGTACATATAAATATTCAGAATACTGATAATTTCTTCAATTCATCTGAATATTTTTATTGACATAAACACAGAATTTTTTTTATATTTTTTTTATAGTTTTCTCTGATTTCCTGTACTAACAATGATTGTACAGTGCAACCTGTCTTGAGAGACCACTGTCGTAGAAGACCACCTGTCTATTGAGACGACTTTCTGAAAACCACTTGGTTAGAGACCACCTGTCTTTTAAGACCACATTTCAGTGGCAGTAGGGGTGGTCTTTCAAGACAGGTTCCACTGTATTATTACATAATTATGAAAAATTCAAAAATTCAAAATTAACATTTATGCACATCATGAAAAACAAAATCTTTTAAAATAGCATTAGGGATAGACCTGGGCCTATGAACTGTCCAAAATAGAGAATTTTTGGACATTTGGTGCCCACTTTGGGACTTGGGTTCTTCCTGGAGTGAATATGATTGTTCACCACCCATTTCACAATTACTGGTTGTTGCCTCCAAAAGAATAGTCAGGCCATATATCTTTTAACTCATTCATTCACCCCTACAGACACATTTGAATTGGTTTAAGTCATTGGTTTACAGCAGATCCATTGTTTATCAGGGGTTGGCGAGTTAAAAAGGAAGGGATAATGTACATATATTGTTCCTCCTACATGTAGCTTGGGATAGTAGGGTACTCCTTTAGCTCAACTGGTACAGCCCCAGACCTGTAAACCAGCGGTCCCCGGAGTTTAATACCAGAGACACTAATTAGCCTCTGTGACATACAATTATTTTATGATATGATCACATCATGGACAGTACATACATGTAATATAAGTATACAAATGTACCGGTACATGCAGAACAGTCAACCAGAACCTAGAAACAAGACATCATCAATCCCAGCACCAATATGATATCCCTTGTACCATATAAGTAGAAAATATCAGAATTACTGGCAAAGAAAAAATGTTATTACATTTTTGTACTATTAGGACAAATATCACAGTTAATGCAATAAACAATCTTAAACATGTATTTAATGAATGCTCAACAAAATCAACTGATAAAACAACAGTATTATCGTACATGTACAAATGTAGACTCTCTGAACATCTAGTTTGAACATTGAATTATTATAAAAATACATGTACCTGTAGATATTTGTTTGCACCTGTATGTACAAATGATGAATTATACATATATTGTAAGTAATTTTTAAAGCTTTATAAAGTTGGTTTTGTTAACTTTTCAATTTTATTTACAGTAGATAGGTGCCTGTTACCTGCTTGGGTTTTATCATTAATGATTAAAGCAATAGACATAATAGATTAGTAAACGTAAATTCATTGCTTTTGTCTGCTGTAAACTTGTTCATGAAAAAGAAATAAAAAATGGTAGATATTTAAAATGATTTCAATGAGACAATTTTAATCATCTTGTAATATTGATAGTGATAATAAAAACTCACATCACTGTTTGCAGTGTTAACCAACTTCCTTCGTGGCCTAATTACTTTTGCTTACAGTAGGAATTTTTACCCCTTTTTAGGAATGGGGCCTGGGGCACACTGCCGGCCTTTTGAATTGGGAATTTTTATTAACATTTTATTTAAAATGAGAAATCTAAAAATACATAAAATTGTTTGAAAATTTAACAATCTCTTTAAATTCACTGTCATCCCATAAATTGGGAAATTTTGGATGCAAATTGAGGAAGATAGGGTAACCCAAATTACCAAAATGACCGCTATTTACCAAAAAGAAAAGAAATTACTGAAAATTGTTTGAAAATTTAACAATCTCTTTAAATTCACTGTCATTTAACATAAATTGGGAAATTTTGGATGCAAATTGAGGAAGATGGGGTAACCCAAATTACCAAAATGACCGCTATTTACCAAAAAGAAAAGAAATTACTGAAAAGACCAATAAAGTTACCAAAAGACCATTAATATCGACTAAAAATATGTCTATATGGTATAATATCATTATATGCACGATATTACATAACTTTTAATTTTGTAAACCATTGAAAAAAAAGTTTTGGATAGTCGGAGTTCCCCCTGCTTTTGTATGGCCTATAGATACTCCTCCATTACAAAAGGTCCTAATAATTAGAGTACACTAGAGATCCAGCAATTCATGATCAAATATTACAATTTTACGGGATAAAAGTGTAAAACTCTGGAAGTATATATTTTGCAGTATAGGTTATTTACATGTAGCCTATAGTTATCCTTATATTATTACTAACGACTCCAATAGCTATAGTCTTGAGAGCACTCGTTATATTAGCAGAATCCATATTGAAAACTAGGCCGGCATATTTGATCAAATTAAATAATAAAAGTACAAAATAATGCGACATTTTGTATATATTTGAGTATATTTAGGCCTTATCTACCATAAATGACTAAATATTGTCACTTTTAATTATCTTTTCGGTAATGTTAGTGGTCTTTACGGTAATTCCTTGGTCTTTTTGGTAAATAGCGATCTTAACAGTAATTCGGGTTACTAGGGAAAATGCATTATTTTTGCATTAGGAATGGCACCTTATTTTGGTCTCCTATGATAGGGTTGAATAACCCTGTACAGGCTTGCTGAGGGGCCAGGGTCGGGATTGGGCAAATGACATGGATTTGTCATTGTGTGACACTAAGTGGCTATTTTCTATTTAAATGTCGAGGTCATGCTTCCCTCCTACATGACCTCGATGTTTCAATAGAAATTACTGAGCGACTGACTGGCAGTGACAAGGACACAAAGAATGGCTCAACAAAGAAGGAAATTTTGTTATTTTCAAATTTCATTACATAAAAAGTGTGCAAGTAAACTTATCATTTTATGAACTAGTCCAAG
This sequence comes from Atrina japonica, assembly GCA_030159075.1. NCBI lineage: Eukaryota > Metazoa > Mollusca > Bivalvia > Pterioida > Pinnidae > Atrina > Atrina japonica. Next base: position 908,373 of record BROG01000256.1, on the reverse strand, counting down.
TAGATACACGGCCATTAAAGGTTCTCGGTGCCAGATTGAGTCACAGACGAGGAAATGGGCGGGGCCAAGAATACAAATATACACTTGTTCCTTGAACAGGAACTGAATAAACAGTATAATTTCAATCATTATTAAAATCACAATGCCAAATAAACACGAAACCATCAAAACAACCTGCAGACGATTCTAGTAATTGTTTTTAAACAAATAAAGACTTCAAACGAAAAAAATCCTATCCTCAAATCAAAATGACAAAGAACGCGAAGTTTTGAAACAAAATCCATGTTCTCCAAGGGAAGTATTGAAATTAAACAAGAAACGAAGAAATTATGCGCTATTTGATTTTAAAAGAATATTTGAGTTATACTAACCGGCCTCTGGACGTCTGGCGCTGCCATTTCTACCCTGGATTTTTCAAATTCCTTTGCCGAAAACAACTGGCCTTTTTATGACAATTTTTTTCACACCGGAAGTGTCTTGAATATTACTGCGGGGCAGTATCATTTGTGACAAAAATTCTGAAACAAATCTTTAGGCAATGGTTTGAGGTATTTACTTGTGTATTAATGCAAATTTAAATTTGCACGGACGTACAAAGTGAAAAATAAAAATGCCAAATGTTTATTTTAAAGTATGACTGTCCTACTTAATATTGAAGATTTCAAAACGAAAAGTAGAAAAAACGGATCCGGAATTCTTGTCACCAGAAACCATCATTGTATAATTCATCTATTCTATTATATTCTATTATATATTTCATTTGTAATGTTTTATACTCCTTAATATTTATTTTGTCGGAAATTGAGTTGTTGTATAAAATTGACTTTATCTTAAATCAATTTATGTCAAATGAAATCTCGCCGTATGATATGGTAGAGTTATCTCTCTTTGTCTGCATTTGTCTGTATGTGGACATCGGTGTAGTCAGTAGTGTTTCATTGGTCGAGCTCGGAGTTTATAGTGATTTTATTTTTACAATATGGAATTTTTTTTAAATTCAGGGCCCGAAGTCACCAAATTTACTCAATACTCAGGCTCAACTTTTATTTCATTATTTTGACTATAAAATTATTTATAAAACTTTTGGATGTTAGTGATTAGGAAACATATTATTATTTTGAAGCATTTACATATAAATTTTTGCGTCACACTTATGATTTTCCTTTAAAAAAAACGAATAAATACGTTGAGTACGGTACTCAAGATTTGAATACGTACTCAAACATTTTTTTAATATTTCTGAAGTTTTCTTCAAATGGGCAATACTTTTTATCATTACTTACAATTGTATGCCATCAGTTTACAAACATGTCCAATTACAGAATATAGTTTGCATGTTTTACCTTAAAATCGCTAAAAGTTAGTTGAGCTTGAGTACTGAGTAAATTTGGTGACTTCGGGCCCAGGTATTCATTGTATAACTTAGCAATCGCAATCTCGGCAAATTCAAAGAAAATACTAATTTCATCACAATATCGTAAAAATTAGTTTTCTTTAAAAGTAAGTCTTAAATTTGATATCAATAAACTGCTTGTTCATGCTTATTGTACAGGCATAATCAAAGAAAGGAACAAATAGTATATAAAATGATAACGGATTTAACTCGAAGATAAGGGTTTTGTCAAGTATAAATCCAAAATAATAATGTGCGAGATTTATTCCTTATTTGGTCCCCGAAAACCTTTAACTCGTGTGCATGAGACATTATTATCTTTTATAAGTATAATAACTAAAAGAACATTACCAGGCATCAAATTTTGACATTTTATAAAAATGATACCACAACCCGGGACAGAAATATCAACATCTGTTCAGAATTTTCAGAGAATTTTCTAAAACTTTCTTGTACAAACTTAGATTTCGATTTAATCGAACGAGTGGAGCCTCGCGGCAACACATAAGCGACAAAGCAACAGTCAAAGATAGATTAAAGTAACTTTGAGTTAAAAGAAATAAATTCTTCCCAGCTCAAAACTTTAGGTATCGACTAAAAAAACTGAAATAACTTTAGATATCATGAAATTAATTGTTGCTAGATGCCGTTGAAAAGACTGAGATTCCTGGGAGTTTTATTCATGACATCCATCACATGCACACATGTGTAGTTTCAACAAGTTACCGAGAGTTGAATAGAAATATCTCAGATACGAAAATATAAATCTTCAGGATGTCCCGGATATATATATTAATCTTTGGGATTAAGAAGACAATAAAAAAATCGTGTGCATATTGGACAAACGGACCTATAAAAATCCACGGATGGGTTCAGATGCAATAGAGGAGTAAGCATCCCTTGTTGACCGGTCACATCTGACGCGAATCCACAATCAAATTCAAATAAGATAAGCGAGGGACCAATCATCACCACAATTCTTCATAATCAGACGACTCAAAAACCAAGTGGAACAGGTAACTCAACATTTAATTTGGTGATACAGAAAAATAGGTAACAAGATAATTCTACCGACCGTACAAATTGACATCAAACACGATATTCGATATCTCTGTGACAATAGCTTGTCAGTAAGAAGAATACATTTGTATATGAAATGTTCATATGTAGAACACAACTGTCACTTCGGATCATTTGTGAGATCGTGCATGTGATCGCAGGATATAACTTTACGATGGAAAAGCCAAAATCGTCGCGTTTGTCATGTAGCCTGTTTGTCAATTTCCCATCTGTGTCTAAAGTAAGTCAATAATTCCAAGTAGGTAGCACATGTGCTTGATTCTGTTGTGCCAGTAATTTCTAGTAGTTTAGATGTATCACAATGACATATGCATAAAATTGTCAAAAACGTCGTCGATATATCTAAATATCAAATTAAAGACCATCGCTGGCTTTATCTTCTTTCAATTCAGAAGCTCCTGAAAGAAGTCTGCTTCGTATGAATAAAGGATTGGGTCAACCAATAAAGGGGCACAACTGGTTCCCATGGGAATACCGACAGTTGGCTGAAAGACTCCAAGCATTCATTATTACAAATATACTGTCTATTAGAAATTACAGCACCCTTTTTATATCAACTTCAATATTTTATGTGTTGAATCAGAGCCGTGTAATGTTGTACGGTTGCTTATTCAAGAATCGGTGTAAATCAAATGTGGATACTTAGAGATTCCAAAGAGCTTTAAGTAAATTTAAATGCACACCATTTTCTCTAATTCATGGTATCAAAATATACTCTAACTATTTTTCGACTTATAATTCAACAATTTCGAATTTTGGCATCACCGACAACTTTTTTTTACAATTGAAGTGATACCCGATTTTGATCCGATATCCCAGGGCGTGTTCCACATATCATCATTTCATATACAGAAGCAAACTATATACTGATAACTTGTTGTCACAAGAATATCAGGAATAGTGTCCAATGTCAACATTTCGCAAATTTTACGGTCGTTATAAATATCTTCTTTGAAATGTTTATGTTTCACTATAAATGTCGAGTTACCTGTTCGACAGCGACAGTGGAATCGTCTGTACCGATTATGACAGGGTTTCATCCCTCACCGCTTATTTCATCTGCATTTGTTCGCGGACTTGCGACATGTGTGATCTGTCAATAACAAATACTAACTCCTCCACGGCACCTGATTCCACTTCTGGGTCTTCAGATTTCCGTGTTTTCACACGATCAAAAGATTTGTATACTGTCTTATCTTAGCCTCTTGATGATCATTACTTTAGTATCCGCGATTTTAAAAACATCTATATTTAGCAGAGACACATATAAAATATGTGTTATAGACCTACATGTATCTATATCTCTCAAATTAGTTTAATTTTCTATCCATAAGTTTTCTATTTTGTAAAAGTCAAAGTTTTCATTTCAATGACTTCTTGTCCAATATGCAGACATAAAGATTTTGATTAGTGTTGATTTCACAGAAATTCCTGACATTTTTGCGAAGATAAACCAAATAGATCTATACCTTATTGGCGTAAGTGCAATGTTTGGAACTTGAAAAAACCATTTAAATTAGCCTACAAAGCATATTAAAATTACTAAGATCTTTTCTTATTTGTTTTCTCAAAATCAAATGGTGCTATAGCCCCCCTAATCCCTGTCTGGGGCAGACATAAACTTCAAATATAACATATAAAGGCGAGAATCAGCTTACAAATGCATTTCACGGTCTGCATTGAAATAGTGCGTTCAGAATATCCGGAAATTAGCTTTTCTCTCCATTTTTGTCCGTCATAGTAAACTCGTTATTATTCACCTCGTAAACACGGAAGTTGTATCGGCATCTCGCCGACAGCAGTAACTTGACGCATCATCGATACCTGTTACATTGTAAATGATATACATTCATTGCGTTTTGGAGAAGAAGTCATACATTTTCTGTTAGTATAGTCTCCTTTCTGCGCCCAACATGTCGATGACAGGCGCTGAAGAGGAGAAAAAGGTGACTTCGACAGACGACATCCTGAAAGCATCTGGGAACGACGAGTTAAAATTTGGGTTGCTGATCAGTTTAATAAAGGTGGCACAGGTGTCCAACAAGGATGTGGTTGATACAGTCTTACATTTGGTAAGTTTGATTTGCTATTAGGTATACTTTTTATTAGGACTTACACCGGTTCAGATTACGGAAAGAGGTGTGTCCTTCATGCAATCGCGCTCGGTAAACATGTACACGACACTGTGTTCAACGATGCGTACCTGTGTTGTTTACCTGTGCTATTAGCATAAGTCGCATTATCATGGATATTATTGTCATTCATGGCTTTTGATTAATGAAGATTTCACAGAAACTAATCTTCATTGATTCTTTAGGATTGTCCATAAAAATAAAATGACATATAGAAGAATGGAGGATATTGATTTTCTGGGTTTTCTGACAAATAATTTACTTTTTTATTTTTGATGAAATCTATTTCACGGAACTGATTCCAATAGTTGCCGTGTACAGAGCCCAGACAAAAGTATTAGCACACTATAATTGTTTACTATATATAAAAAAAATTTGTGAAGCCATTTCTTATCACATTTCAATAGAATTTCCAGCATTTAACAGAAAATGTTTCCAAGTTTCATTGATTATTTGGATATAATTTTCTTATTTGTAATTTCAAAGATTCAACAATTCAAAAAGAAAGTAAAAAATAGACCTCACAATATTACTTACCCATATAGGTAGTTGTCATCACAAAATTAAATGTTTCTGTTTAAATAAATAAATCTTTTAATTTCTTATTAAGGAATTAAAAATCAAAATATGTAAAGAAATTTGGTTTAATTCTCTGTTTAACGGTGAAAATTCTGTTGAAAAATGCGATCAGCAATGGCTTCACAATATAGATTTTTTTTAAATGTGGTTTTACATGAAATATATATAGTAAAAATTGATAGCGTACGAATACTTTTGTCCGGGCTCTATATTAATGATAACATTTACCTATTTAAAAAAAGAATGACAATAAAAATAAATAGAGATACTTATGGTGATTATTAATTGTTATCATTTTTATTTTTATAAATTTAGATTGCTTGTATTTTGTTAGTACATGTATTTTAAAAACCCAGATTGATAATATCGGCACCAAGTAATTTCAGCACTTAACTTTTCAGTGTCAGGTATTTTCACCCCATGAACAGGTAATATCAGCAGCTAATATTGATTAAGATCAATGAATTAATATCTCATGATGAATTTTGATTTAAAAAAATCATGTTTTATCACATGTTTTTTAGAAATGCCGAAAATACTTTCTTACAAGTGCCAAAATTACTTGGTGCCAAAATTATCTGATACCTAGTATCTCCTCCTCCCCCTACTTTTTCATTGTACAATAACATGTATACAAACAAAATTCTTATATTATCAACACATACATGTACATGTAAGCAAATGATATCAAATGTAATTATATATATAAAAAATGTTGTCCCTCCCCATTTTGATTTTGCTTCCTATGCTTCTACACAATAAAACCTGCAATGGTGTACATCTCAATTCAGTGTTCACTTATGGTCACTACTAACACAGATTTCATATATGTACATCTTGATTTTCAATACATGTAATGAAGTATTGTAAAAGACTACTTATTTTGTTAACAATTTAAAAAGAAGAATTATTACATTGTACATGTAAATGAATAAGTCTATGAATGTGACTTTGGGTACTATACACAAAAATATATTACATTAGTGGGAACCCAAAACAAGCTATTGACTGATCATTTGATCATAGAGCTCAATAATATGATATTCTATATGGGGATTTTTGCAAGTGATGCATGCTGTATAACTATAGACCATATACACTCTCCATTTTCATTTTGCAATTCTGAGTTACTTTAACATTCATGCAGTACCAGTATTCTAGCTAATAAAAATTGGAAGTGCAAGGTTTTTTTTTCAGAAAAAGGGCACCTTTTCACATTCACAGAGAAAGGTACTTTTATGGCATTTGTAAAAAATAAAACAAAACAAAAGACCAATGTCAATGTTCCCCACATCATGTACATGTAATATATTAAATATATATGAAGTGCAAGACAGCCTATTAAAGACTTTTGAACTGATGGAATTATTAAAATATCTACATTCAGTGGTCAAATTTAGCATTTCTGTCTCACTAGTCAGTTGGACTACGATAGTTGGAAATAGATTTCACGATTCATATGACAAATTCACTTGTCCAAAAGTATTGTGAAAATTACCAGGGCTTTTCCCATAGTACTAGTATCCATGGGGCCAACATTTGGCCCCATTTCCAATGTAAAATGCATGTATTTTTTCCCAATTTGATGAAAAAATCCCAATTTGATGTTGAGCTCATGACTATAATGGAAAAAAAAAAATAATGTAAGGGGAAATGCATTTAGATTTCCATGTGTGCACACAATTTTTCCCAATATGACACAGATTTACGTTAAAAATCACAATTGCGTTGCCAATGACATTTTCTCAAAATTGACAGAAAAAGGCCTGTAATGTTACAGTATGAACATACTTACCGGTATGTTCATATTGCAATGATTACCTGTAAATGAAAGTGTATAATGTACAGTATCCATGTACATTGAACACCAGATTTATCTAATCAGCCCCTTTAATTTTTATCTAACAAAATCGTAGTTGCTTAGACTCATGAGATAAGAATACAAAAATAGATAACTTAGGTAATTCTGATACCGATTTAGCAAGTAAATGCCAAATTTGTAATCAGGCCTTTTTCTGTCAATTTTGAGAAAATGTCATTGGCAACACAATTGTGATTTTTAACGTAAATTTGTGTCATATTGGGAAAAATTGTCTTACAGGAAAATCACAAAGTAAAAAAGTAAGGGGCAGAGCAGGTAGAGAAACTTAATACATTTTAGAAGGCATGGGGGTATACATGTATAGTGAAATTGGGTAAAAGCAGAAACAAAATCAAAGCAGTGTCACTGTCAGTCCTGTCGTTGATTTAAAATACAGTTTACCTATCTATCCTCTATATAAAGACCACCTCCCTATAAAGACTGGTTTTGTTATGTCCATAATAGGGTCTTTATATGTACAAGTTTCACTATAGAAGGAAATTTGTTCTTCATAGTGGCATCATAATGGGAGGCGATATACCTGGGGAGAACTGTATATACATGTACATGTATGTAATTTAGATATGTTCATTTACTGATTTAGTTCTTGCTTCTGCCCTACACATGTATTTCATGTACTACATGTATCTGTGCTATGTGTTTCACACATAGTATATAAATTGACAAAACTCCATAGCACAAGTCAAAATTTGAGGCACTCTACCTACATATATGCTCATCAACCCCTGATAAACAATGGACTCTTCTTGATATGTAATTCACTGACTTAGGCCAGTCCAATTGTTTCTTTAGGTGTGAATAAGTTAATTAAACCTGCCTAATTTGACATACATGTATACATGTACAGTATATACTGGTACTAGTATTATACATGTACGAGCTTATCCAAATGACCCCTGACCTTTCACTTCTAATGCTATTAGGCAGTGTTTGGTACTGTATCTACATGTACATATTTATGTACATTTTAGTATGTACCTATTTTACATGTAAAATGTCTATAGATCTGCTAAGCCATCGATCTAATATCATGCCCAGTAGTCAACATTTTTATCCGTGAAATTGTTTCTAATAGATAATGGAAATTGCCTGGAGAGACTGGTCTTTCTGCCACTACAATGTGGTCTCTCAAGAGAGGTTTTATTTGAAGATTTAGCTAACAGAATTGTGGTCTTATAAGTCAGGTTTCACTATAAGTAAATACAGTAATCAGTATATACTTCATGTAGTTTTATACCCACGAGTTGTTGTATTAACCAGTACCTGTACAAGCAGTTCTTTGCTTCTTCCCTATCTTCAAATGAATGAAAATCATATTGTACAAATGTACTTCTGAACATAAATTTGTTTTAGAATGCCTGTTGATAAATACATGCAATTTGTATAACAATATTAGATTCTTGATAATACTTTTTATAACAATATTAGATATCTGGGGCTGAATCAGTTGTAATTGGATTATAGTTACAGCTAGAGCTAAATATAGATTGTCAAATTGATCAGTTAAGCAATGTGTAGCTATATATGTCTTCATACAGTTAAAGTGCTAAGTGTGTGGTGATAATTTGCATGATATTTTGTTTGGTTTCATATTTTATTATCCGCAAAGGACATTGAAATTCATGTTATTTTTATGTGAAGAATTTATGGATGAACAAATTTGTAAATGATGTTTTGTTCTTTATGAGGTTTATGTTGTTTTACTACATGTAACATTTATGACTAAACTTTACTACAAGATCTCTAAAAGTAACTCAGTTTTATAAATTAACTCATTTACATGTATATACATGTACATATAGACCTACATATTCTTGGGTTGAAAATCTGGTTTGGGCTGCATCTTGGACCTGGAACCTTTCTTTGAACACCATTTGAATATCAATAAGACATTTATATTCAATCAATTTGAAGTCCCATGGTTCAAAATTCCAGCTCAGTTGCAACTGAGTTGGACTTGAAACTTATCTAAGTACCGAGTAGCGGTGAATTGCTTGTCACAAACATAACTGTACATGGACATTTTATTACAAAACTTCATTTTACGACTAAACTTGGTCGTCATTTGAAGAAATGAATTCTTTTATCAGATATGATCCATTTGAAAATATCACAGAACACATTTCTTCAGCTGACTGGCTATTCTGGAACAGTGTTACATGTATATTTGTCACGAAGCAATCTCTATCATGAGGCAGGGTTTCCTTATATAAGCTTAATTTTGAATTGTAAAGTTCGATTTCTTGCAAATGTGGGGTCGGATTGAAAATACATTTTCTATCTTGTGATTAGGAAGATAATCTCTTTCAAATAACCCCAGGTTGTGTTTGGGGTCAATCATTCCTCAAAATGTGAAGGTCATGATATGTTTCACTTAAGGAGGAATAAACACTATCTAAATAACGCTGGGTGTTCCGAATGCATTCCCTAACAATGATGTAAGTTTATTGTGCTTTCTGATGTCATTGGATTGTGATGTCTTAACCACACAAATCTTTGACGGGCTATAGAATTGTGATGTCATGATGAAAAAGTTTGCCTAAAGGTGCCGTGTCAGGCATTTGACGATTGGTAAATTACAATGATGACACTTACATTTGTATAAATTTACCTGAATGACGGCTGTCATTGTAATGATGCACCTATCTACAAGATTGACACTTTTAAGGAAATTGTTTACATTTAAAATGTCATAAGACTACCTGGTACAATGTAATTTTAATATTTAATCAATTGATTCATATTCAGTATTTATTTATCTATTTTTTTTAAACTTTAGTCGTGCCAGAAATATACGGAACCTGACGTAACTCACATGTCACAATACCCTTCTGGAACATAAGCTTATCTTGTGAGAAAATATGCAAGTTTTGGAAGGCCGGTGGTCTCTTCCTGGGTACATTAATAGTAATTGTAACTAGATTCTCTCTTTCACCACTAAAATCTGGCCACCACCATATATGATATGACTGAAAAATTGTTGGATATGGTGTAAAACTACATTCAAATTCGTAATGCATATAGGGGGCCTCCGTGGCCGAGTGTTTAGAGCATTGCGCTTTAAATCGCACGGCCTCTCACCTCTGGTTCGAATCCCGCTAGGGTAATTTCGAATTAAGTGGGAAAGTTTGCCAGTTTTCTTGCCGAAGGTCGGTGGTCTTTACCTGGGTAACCGGGATTTCTCCTCCACCAATGAAAACTGGACGCCATCATATTACTGAAAAATTGTTGAGTATGGCGTAAAACAAAAAATCAAATCAAATCAAAAATCCTAATGCATATATACATGTATACAATGTTGATCGAACTTGTCAGCTAATTCAATGTACGTGTACTATAATTTGTATATACAGTCCTTCTTTGTTTAGTGTTGATCCATTAAATTTACATGCACTGTACAAAGGTACTTTTTGTACATGTAAAATAAATAAATAAATTCCTTTTTGAAATCTGACAGTATTTCTACAATAAATGGAATTTTTTCCTGCCTAGTTGTTGACATTAATAACTTGTCCCATTAGACTTTGATTTGATTTGATTTTTTGGTTTATGCCATACTCAACAATCTTTCAGTCATATGATGGCATCCAGTTTTTCTTGGTGGGGGAGAAACCCCGGTTGCCCGGGTAAAGACCACCAACTTTCTGCAAGTAAACTGGCAAACTTTCCCACATAATTCGAAACGACCCTAGTGGGATTCGAACCAGAGGTGAGAGGCCTTGTGATTTAAAGCGGCCACGGAGGCCCCTGTCCCATTAGGCAAGTGCTTAGAAACTTTAATTTGTACATGTATGACTGCAAATCACTTCGATAGATATTTCTGGTTATGGTAATATACATATACATGTACCTAATTTATACATGTACATACAATTACAAAATGTACTTACATTTACGTACATATTCATGTAGCTGGTAAAAATCTAAAGGTCATTGACAAATTTTCAGTAGAAAATATGACTGCATTTAGAGAAATTATAAACAAAACAATTTGCCTAGATTATTATATAACTGAATAAAAAGTCTCGCATTTTTAAACCTACATTTTGTATATAAATCTATCTTGACCCAGATGTTTAAGTATATGCAAGATATTATGTGTTTTTTTTTAAAATTATGTTGAACTTTTTACTTGTCGATCACAATTTTCACATGTACAAATTATTTCAGAACGTTTTGAATTAGTCACATGATGTAATAAAAGGAGAAATATTTGGCATTTTCATAACAGTAGTACATGTATACATACAGGTCTTATAAAAACTAAAACTGACAAGCATCTGGCTAATCACATTTCATGTACTGACATGGGATACACCTGTCAAGCAAGCATGATGAAAGGCCTCATCACAAAATTGGTTTAGGTACCAGCAGGACTCCAACTCTGTACTGACTAGAAGTTAAAGTAAATGTAAAAAGACAACTTGTATTGTATAAAAGTGTTTTTCTTTACTCTAATGAGCCGGCCTGGCTTTGTCGGTACTCACTCGACTCTTGATCCTGAGGTTATGAGTTTAAGTCCAGCTGGCGGCAGGTTGGATTCCTGCCCTTCAGATGAGAGAGTAAAAACCGAGGTCCCGTGTCACAGTAGGTATCGGCACGTTAAAGAACCCTCACTGCTCAATGGCTGTAAATGCCGAGCATAGGCCAAACTTTGAAGCCCTTCTCAGACATTGGTGATGTCTGAATATGAGTGAAAGATTCTTGAGTGGGACGTTAAACAACAATACAACCAACCAAATCTTTACACTAAAAGTTAGTTTCAGATCACTCAGAGGTTTTTACATATGATTGAGTTACATAGAGCAACTGCATTCAAAATTATCAAAACAATTGACAAAAGATGGAGATGAATATCCACCATTAACCATTGTAACAATGTCATTTCTACTTTGAATAACAGCATACAAATATGAGATGTATGTTTTTGAGCTTATGAGTCTTTTATATTAGAGATTGGTCTCTGTAGGTGTCACAGTAGGGGGTTATGGCCAAATGGTCAGCCAACATGTAACTACATCTGTACCTGAGATTTCTTGTTTTTGATATATGCTTCTATCAGTATATCTAAATTAATATTACAGATTACTGATATAAATTCATATCAGTAATTTTTAATATTTTCGGTGAAACTTGTATATAAAGACCCCTTTAGGAACACAAAAAAACAGTCTTTATAGGGAGGTGGTCTTTGTATAGAGGTTGATTTGTACAGAAATGGTACTATTGGGGACAGAAAAAATGGTCTTTATGACCAGGTGGTCTTTATACACAGGTGGTCACTAAAACAGGTTTTACTGTATTTAGATAACTACTGATCTTAAGAGACCACTGTCATGAAAGACTGCCTGTCTTGTGAGACCACATTTGAAAAACCACGGTTAAAATTTCCTTCAGATAAAACCTATTGAGAGACCACATTTCAGTGGCAGATAGAGTGGTCTCTAAAGACAGGATCCACTGTATCATTCAAAATCAGAATATTAAAGTCAGTAAATGTAAATCTTATCTTTTTTGACAAGTTAATTATAAATTAAAATAAAATGTTTGTCCTTAAACTTTAATTTACATCCCTCCCAAATTCAACATCCTGGGTATCACTTTCCCTTATAGTGTATCTGTAAACTAAAGGGGAGCACTGGTACAAATGTATTTTATAAACAGGAATCATGAATCATCAATGTTTATTTTTTTTTTCCCTGCAGGACAAGAAGTCTGTAAAATACATGCTGTGATGCAAATGTCACTTTATGTCTGGAAATTGATTGAGAAGGTTTTTGTTCTAGACATCATATCTCATTGAAATCAATACTTTTCAGAATTCTTGTTTATGGTGATGTTGACTTGACCATTCTGTTCCAATTGTCAATCAAACCATTACATTGAAAATTAAATTTTCAATTGTCTGGTCACATATATATATAATGGGCTGATACCAGGCAACCGGGTGCTGGTTGAATTGCCCTAAAGTCAAATTGCCACATACCACATCGCCCCAACCTTTTCGCCCAATTTACCACCTTGCCCCAAGTTATCAAACTTATTGCCCCAATTAAACAACTGGGGTGTATTCTTTTGGTCATGAGAATCAATCATGAATCACTCCAACTGTGTTTGTTTGATAAAAGTTTGAATCCAGGATCCATTCTGCCTCTCCAATTTAGACCCAGGTACCGGTAGTACTCGGAAGAGATCACATGACAATAGTAGGTCGTCTACCATCATGATTTCCATCTCTAGACCTCTAGACATGTATTTTCATGGCTGTCCTATTGTTAATTGACTGGAACATGTTACCGTTACTTCTGGATCAATTTTGTTGCATTTTCTTTTAAACATTTTGGATCACTTCCTTGAAATAACCAATAAAACATAAACAGAGGCAGTCCTGGAGAAAAACAAATCCAAGACTAGTCCATTTTTGCTTATACATTGATCACGGAGAGCTTGGGAAGTGATCTAGAAATGACCAAATGAATAAGACCCTGGTTTGCCCCATTAACATATTGCCCCAGTAACAAATTATTCTATTGAAAAACCATGGACCGTAAATGCCCTCTTTCTCAATGATTTTCGATAAAAAAAAATTGTCCTGACAAGGTAGACAGGCTGACTATCTGTTGTAAATACATTGTATTTAATTTTCAAGCACAATTCAGTAAGTTGAAAATATATTGTTTTTTTCTACACATTTTTGTGTGAAATAATAAATAACAGCACTACAATATATAGGTAATATTTATCTCAAGGTAAGATCTAATGAAAGTGTTTGTAAATGTCACGTTGTACAGTGAAACCCGTCTTGAAAGACCACCCCAACTGCCACTGAAATGTGGTCTTAAAAGACAGGTGGTCTCTCAAAACAGGTTTTATTTAAAGGATTATTGAACCAAGTGGTTTTCAGAAAGTGGTCTCGATAGACAGGTGGTCTCTCAAGACAGGTTCCACTGTAGTCGAACTACTGGTAATCCCTGCTCTGTTAGACTGTAGCTTTGAATCCTACACTTGTTACCCCGCGTGTAAGTGGTGTAGGTAATTACTTACATATAGGTCTAGATATCTTCATTACTCTTAAGTAAACATTGATAATAAACAATACTGCATTTCACCATGGGGCGATTTGACCAGGATTTAGCAATGGAGCAAAACAATGGGGGCGATTAGGATTTGGGGTGAATAAGATAGAAATTGGGGAGATAAGGTACGGGGTGATTTGCCACTGGGGTGAATTGTCTGCAATTCCAAGCAATCGTATAGGTGTGATTTTTTAATCAGTGGGTCCATATATGAAATAGGTTCCTCATAGGATATCAAAAGAGGTTTTATATAAAGGTTTACTTACATGCAACATTGTTAGTTTTCAGAATGTGGTCTCAGAAGACAGCTGTTATTCTGTGACAGTGGTCTCACAAGACAGGTTTTTTTTGTAACAATGGTCTCATAAGACAGGCGGTCTTTTATAACAATGGTCTCACTAGATAGGTGGTTCTATATGACAGTGGTGTCACAGGTCAGATGGTATGACAGTGTCAGGTCCCAAAAGACAGGTATTCTTTTTTGAGTGATCTTAAAGACAGATGGTTTTCTATGACAATGGTCTCTCTAGACAGGTGGTTTTCAATGACATTGGTCTCATAAGACAGGTGATCCTCTATGACAATGGTCTCAAAAGACAGGTGATCCTCTATGACAATGGTCTCAAAAGACAGGTGATCCTCTATGACATTGGTCTCATAAGACAGGTGATCCTCTATGACAATGGTCTCAAAAGACAGGTGATCCTCTATGACAATGGTCTCAAAATAAAGATGGTATTCTATGAGTGGTCTCATAAGACAGGTGGTCTTCTTTGACATTGGTTCCACAAGACAGGTGGTCCTCTATGACAGTGGTCTCAAAAGACAGATGGTCTTCTATGACAGTAGTCTCACAAGGCAGGTGATCCTCTATGACAGTGGTATCAAAAGAAAGATGGTCTTCTATGAGTGGTCTCACAAGACAGGTGATCCTCTATGACAGTGGTATCAAAAGACAGGTGATCTTCTATGACCGTGGTCTCACAAGACAGGTGGTCTTCTATGACAGTAATATCACAAGACAGGTGGTCTTTATGACAGTAATATCACAAGACAGGTTCATCTGTAAGCAGTGACACAAGTTACATGTACAGTTCTTATATTTATCTTTACTTACATTTAGTGTCATCCTTTACATAAACATACAATATTGTGTGATAAGATGTCACCTCAATCATCTAAATGCAGCACATGTTATTTGTAAAAGAATCTTCAATGAAATTTTAATTCAAGCAATTTCATTAAACATGATGTTTTGTAATTCCTCGATACAAACGCGGGGCTATAAAACATGCACCTTGTTTCATAAAATGTTGCATAAACTAAAACTTCATATGACACTCAGTATTATATATGAATTCATAAACGTTTACCCAGACAAATCCAATTCTCAAGTAATAGTAAGAATTAGGACCTCCAGTGTATATTACATGTAATCAAAATGAGTGCTAGTGCCAAAATATACCTGAGAATGGATGATGAACATTTACATGTATCTGACCCCGACTTATAAATGTAGTTTGACTTAAATTAAAAATATTTTTGTTAGATGTTCTCTGAATGATCCAGATTTCTTACAGCATTTTTGTCATTTTCTCTCTTTGAGAGACCTATAAAAATGACCTTGACCCAGATTTCTTTCAGCTGTATACGTTTTATATTTATATATATATATATATATATATATACATTGTATATATATATATTAATTCTTTATTTTCAAGTCACTTTTCTACAGTACATTGTACATAACAGAAACATGACATGGCATTCACAAAAACATCAACACAAACATACATATATGTAAAGGTATTAACACAACTATTTTTTTATTCATTTAATCATTTACGTGTATTTAATTTTAGAACAATCCTATAAAAGTTACAAGTCTGACAATATGCTTTACCCTGGGACAGAATGTATAAAGAACAAATTAAAAGGCATTATCTGTGTTTTTTTCAGAATTTTATTTTTCCTTTTTTATTATTTGGATTGATATACAATAACAAAAAAGAGATATACAAAAGCATAAAAATAAATTCATATATATTTTGTGAAAATTGCTTGAGAAACCCAGGTTTGGTGCTAAATTTCAATTGCAATTGATTAACTCAACTTTACTATGTGTATATGAATAGTACATTGTACACTGGACCTGACCTGATTTTTACAAATTTATAGGAATATAAGATTTTTCATGCATGTGTATTGCTCTTATTTGTTATTGTTCATCAAGTACAAGTAGTAAAGGAAATAAAAAAAAATCAAAATCACTTTTGGGTTAACACAGCTAATGCCCCTTTAAAAACCACCACACTTAGTATACCCCTACATGTACCGATATTTAGAAAGGTGCTAGAACTTCCATGATACGTCCCAGAGGTTGAGAGATATGTGATAGCAATGACATACCATCTGCACTAAGGCCAACAACACCTGTGACCTTTTCTTAGAAGGCCTATAGTTTAGAGAACTGGTAGTTGGAAGGGTGCTAGAAATTCAGCTTGAACTCTTTTTTAAAGGATTTTAAGATAAAAGACACAGAATTTTCATGTACAATGTGTATACTGAAGGTGGACATTTTTGTATATTTATGGCATAGAATTCTAAATAAAGATGAAAAGTATTGCTGATTTGTAGAAAACTTCAGAAATATCAAAAAAATATTTTTGAGTTCATGCTCAAGTTTTGAAATCCATGCAGACTCAACATATTTTTCAGCTTTTACAAGAAAATCATACATGAACATTTGACCCAGTTGATATAACATGTTACATGTCTGTTTTTTACTTGAATGAAAAAAGAATGTTTCCTAGTCAGTACCATTCATAAGTTTTACAAATGACTTCTTTATATGGTCACTGTCAAGTTAGAAAAATAAATGTTTAATTTGAGTGTTGAATAAATTTGGGGACTTTGGCCAGCGATGTTGCTTTACGTCAACTTGACTATTAATTAGTCCCAATAAGCGCCCACCCCCTTCTTTTTCCCTTTTTTTTGTAGCACGTTGAGTGCTTATTGGGTTGAATATGGTAATTGAATTCCTGCATATTGGGAAAAATATTATATAGACAGAATTTCTTCCCCGAGAGCCGACCTGGCTCAGTCGGTAGCGTGCGACTCTTGATCTTGAGTTCGTATCCAGCCGGCAGCAGGTTGGTTTCCTGTCTTTATGATGAGACAGTAAAAAGCGAGGTCCCATGTCACAGTAGGTGTCGACACATTAAAGAACCCTCAGTGCTCAATGGCCAACATTTGAAGCCCTTTACCAACATTTGGTGACGTCTCCATGTGAGTGAAAGATTCTTGAGTGGGAAGTTAAACACCTAAAAACACATTTAGATGATCTAAGTCATTGATTTAAAGAAGAGTCCATTGTTTTTCAGGGGTTGATGAGTTAGGTAATTATCTTGTTTATCTACTGGTTCCTGGCTTTCACACTGGCGACCAATTACCTCATTGACCAGGATCATTTATGGTGGTTTACCAGATAACTGACACTTTGAAATGGACATTTGATTAAAAAATGAAGTGATGGCAGATGGCTTTAATGAATTTGGCATTATATACTCTTAAAGTCTTATATAGCAGGAAAAATGTTCCTGAAAAAATATACTTCTTATTGCAATATTGGCAATCAATTAAGTTGCGATAATTCTAGCATTGGCTGTAGTCACTAACCATCACTTACGCATGCAATTGATATCTCAAAAAAAAAAAAAAAAGTGACACTCCAAATTCCAATTATCAAACTTGTTCCCCAATTACATAATTACTTAATTGGAAACCCTGTATTCTGATTCTTGACCATTTTCTAAAAAAAACCGACATGTTCTCCATATGTGATGTGACATAAAATATTTGTGATATAAATACAACAGATATATCTGCTTTGCAAAATATTTATTCTAATCTTATAATCTTATTTTATTTTATACTTAATCAGTTACTGATTGGAAGTGGTCAATGGATATACATGTATGGGTCTTATGAAATACACACAGTTGAATATACATGCAGGATATATTTAGCTTATTCCGTTTGACTAACAGTCTTCTATAATCCTAACTCTGTCTGTTTTGAATATTTCTGTTGGTCCCACAGCAATGTGGAATAGACAGATTGGTAAGACTTCCTTTTACACCCTCCATTCAAATATTTCACAAAACTAAAAACAAACACTTTTAACATCCAATAATTAATTTCTGGATATAATTCATTGATGTCATTCAAGAAATTTTCAAACAGATTTATGCTTTTGAATGTCCTCTGCATTTTTATAGTGCTTTGGGTAATATTTGAGTAGGGGGGTGCAAAAGGAAGTATTTGCAACAGATTACACGTTCTATATACATACATTTACACGGTCTATATACATACATTTACACGGTCTATATACATACATTTACATGGTCTATATACATACATTTACACAGTCTATATACATACATTTACATGGTCTATATACATACATTTACACGGTCTATATACATACATTTACACTGTCTATATACATACATTTACATGGTCTATATACATACATTTACACGGTCTATATACATACATTTACACGTTCTATATACATACATTTACATGGTCTATATACATACATTTACACGGTCTATATACATACATTTACACGGTCTATATACATACATTTACAGTCTATATACATACATTTACACATCTATATACATACATTTACACGTTCTATATACATACATTTACACGGTCTATATACATACATTTACACGTTCTATATACATACATTTACACGGTCTATATACATACATTTACATGGTCTATATACATACATTTACACGGTCTATATACATACATTTACAGTCTATATACATACATTTACATGTCTATATACATACATTTACACGGTCTATATACATACATTTACACTCTAAATCAGAGGGGAAGACAAGCTGTTATGGGACATAAAGTCAAATTTCTTTTTTTTTCTTGAAGAAGGTTTTTCAGACAACATTATTGACTTTACATTTAGGAAAGATTTTTCTCTGTTAACGTATTATCATCATCTGGACTTTATTGATATCATTCCATAATGAGGGAGAATCGACAGCACTTGTAGAAGATGTTCTGTCAGTCAGTCAATCAGTATTATCTGGTTTTTAAAGAATCCATTCTGTAATGAGAGAGAAACTCTGCCATCTTATCCTGCTCACACTGTTTTCTAATGGATGGGGTGTCAACTTTATTGTAGATTCGTCAAGGCTTAACAAATGGGTTTTTGAATTAAAGAATTGTTCAGGTCATTTGTTTTTGTTTTGTCAATTGTAGCTATTGATTGTGTCAGAGAGCCTGCTCACTATCAAGAAATCATTATAATTAGCGAGATGACTGATGTGTGTTCATTTTGGCCAACAAGATTATATACATAAATAATTGTTAAGGTTTGACCCAGTATTTGAATAGTGTGTCAGCAATATGTTTGTGTGTCGGTACACAGCCCCAAAGGTCCAGGGCGTATTTCCCAGTGTATTAATGCAGTAGAACCTGTCTACAGAGATCACTGTCATGAAAGACCACCCGTCTTTTGAGACCACATTTTGAAAACCACTCAGTTAAATACATGTTTATCTGTAAATAAAACCTCTTTTAAGAGACCACCTGTCTTGAGAGACCACATTTCATTTGCACTGTATCTTATAAGGGTGGTGTGTGTTTGGTCTATTTGGTATATTGTTGTTGTTTTTCTGATTTTTACAGGTTTTTTTTGGGTGGGGGCTGTTGCATTGCATTTATTGTTGCATTTTCTTTTTTTTTCTTTTTAATTTTTACTTGTTTTGGCATTGAACCTAATTCCTTTGGTAGATAATTGCTGTGGATCATATTAGAACTGTTCATGGTAAATATTACATTTCATATATATATATATATATATATATATATATATATATATATATATATATATATATATATATATATATATATATATATATATACATACACACAAATTAGGGAGTGCTATTTCACTTTGATTTCTAATCCTGACATTTGATTAACTCTACTACTCTGAGAACTATCAGAGTTCAAGCTGAACTACATGTATATGTTAAACTGTTTAGGAGTGAAAGAGGTATAGCATCATAAATTAGATATTTCGGTTTTGGGACTAAGAATGTTATGGTCTCTAGTTGCCATTTTGTAAGATATGTTTGACATTACATTGCTTCTCAAAAAGGACCATCGTAACCGGGTTCTCTTCTCCACCATTAAAAACTGACTGCCACCATACAGCTGAAAAATTATTTAGTTTGGCGTTAAACACTTTAAAATTCAAATAAATTCATAGTTTAATGTGTGTATGGTCTGATCATTCAGCCATTATAGAGGCCCCTTTCAAAATTGATTATAGACATGTACATGTAGGAAAACTTGTGGTACTTTGACTAGCTATAGGCTCCACTTGCAACTAAAAGGGGTTCTGGTTTGATCTATTTTTTCCAAATTATAATCAAGATATTATCACACATTTTTAAGTGACTGTATCTTCCTCAAATGTTTCACAAAAGAAGTGAATTAGGTCACAGGTTTTATTATAAAATTATAAACAATGTACATGTACATGTATACATGTAGCAGATATAAATGAGAAAATTATATCTCCTGGTATAAACCACAATCTACTTTAAATCATTTTATTGCTTTAAAAGCACCCCCCCCCCCCAAAAAAAAATAAATAAAAAAAACCAGAAGGAAAACAAAGTTGATGTCACTTGGAAATAAAGGTAGATTAAAAAAAATATCAGATTCTTCCAGTTCGCATTAGACAAAGCATTAACAAACAGATAATTGTTTTTTTTTATATTAATAATTACAAGGGGAGGCAACTCTTAAATTTCAGACTAAACCTTTTGTTTACAGTGTTTTAGTGATTGTTTGTTGTAGAATTTTACCTGACACGTTGATCTGAAATGTTTGATTCAATGTAAACATCTGGGTGTATCATACATTGTGTTTGAATAATTAATCAAATGAAATTGATTATCTTAAAGTAGATGAATCAAGTGCATGACTACCTAAATGTCAGTCACTGACACTGTTGTCAGTTGCATGCATACTTTATATACAGTGCAGGGATTGAAATTAAATTTTTCAACTAGTGGCACATGTCTGCTACTAGATACAAATGTTGGTAGCAAATATTTTATTTGAATACGAAGAAAATCAATATCCAAATATTGGGATGTCTAGCTGTGTTTCACTGTAGAATGTCCATTGTGTATTCTTTCCGTAGACAATGTGATGGAACCTGTCTTGAGGGATCACTTTCCATGAATCATTACCTGTCTTTTGAGACGACGTTTTCAAAAACATTCAATGTAATATCTCTACATAAAACATCTTTTGAGAGACCACCTGTCATGTGGTACACATTTCAGTGGCAGACAAGATGGTCTCTCAAGGCAGGTTTCACTGTATACACATACATTTATATGGCATACAAATTTCATTAGAGACAAGAGCTACATGTACATGCATTAAGCCTTTTAATTCATGGTAGTAGACTGCCACTAATTTTTTAAACCGGTCAAAGGTTTAGGTAACAAATTTGCTGCTTGCTATTGTCCAATTAATATAGAGCTGGCCTGGCATAGTCAGTAGCGTGCTCGACTCGTCATCATCAGGTCGTGATTTCAAGTCCAGTCGGCAGCAGGTTGAATTCCTGTCCTTCGGATGAGACAGTAAAATCCGTGGTCCTGTGTCACAGTACTTAGGTGTCGGCACTGCTTAATGGCTGTAAGTGCGAGCATAGGCCAAACTTTGAAGCCCTTCATCGACATCGGCGACGTCTCCATATGAGTGAAAGATTCTTGAGTGGGACATTAAACAACATTACAACCAAATCCAATTCATATAACTTGAATTGCATTAAAAATACTGGTACTGGTTTGTCACCATGTACAAATGTACCTGTCAGTAATGCTGAGTGGTGTAAAACTCCAGCAAAATACTTAACAGTATTTGCAATGTTGATAGAAAATAGGCTCATTTTTTCTCACTTTTACATACAAATAAATGTCACTTACAGGAAATTAAAGAAGAGGCCTAGTTTCACCTGACTGATTTAATGTATTGTTTTGAAAGTGATTTTTTATATGACAAGTGTCTGTATAGATTTATGCTTACATTTTGATATGAACATACTCCTTTAACGCTTGAAAAAAATTCAAAATAAAAATGCCGGAGAATAAATGCAATAGAGCGAATCATATTGAAATAAATAAATTGATTCTTAATGTACAAATGAACATTTAATTGTCATATACAGTATATTTTTATCTACAAAGGTAAAAAATATCACTGTAGTCAAATTGTTCATATAATTTAGAGGTGACAAATTGATATGTTATTGGACAGAACCGTGACTTTTACTTCTGATGCTAATCTTTTGGCATACACTGTAGGAACAATACATATACTACCTTTTTAAAAGTTTTTAACTCTAGGGTCGACCCGCTAACAGGTATCAAACCCAGGACCCTCTGTATGCGAGTCGAATACACTCAATCACAAGACCACTGCCAACTGTTGTACATGTACCAACAATAGATAGCACATTTAAATTCTAAACTTCTCCAACCTAAGATATTCATTTTCACAGTAGGTACTCTTGGACAGATTTGGCTATACATTTTAGCTTCATTATTTGGCCTTCTGTGATATTGCTTTTACATTTATACCAAACTGGATCTCAACTGATGAAGTCTTATTGACAGAAATAATCCTCTTGAGCATTTCTTTTGACATTTTGTGTAGAACTGTAATTTTGGTATTGATAATATTACATGTACTTGTAACATATAAGACTTGTGTGAGCTCTTATTTTGTTAAAATGTCTCACCTTGTTATATTTATAAGTTATATTTTACCTACAATGTATAGAATTAGAAACAAGAGAAAAGTCTTGGAAGATAATGGAAATGTTAGCTGAGTTTGCGTTTACTAAGTACCCAGCTTTGTTATCTAACCTACATTTACAGGTATATGTAAACTGTTGAGGTCCCGTGTCACAGATGGTGTCGGCACGTTAAAGAACCCTCACTGCTCAATGGCTGTAAGTGCCGAGCAGAGGCCAAAATTTGAAGCCCTTCACCAGCATTAGGTGTCGTTTCCATATGAGTGAAAGATTCTTGAGTGAGACGTTAAACAACAAAACACCATCTTTGATTCTTGTAATGTTTACATCACTTTATGTAGAAAGCTGTGAAACTTTATGACTTAGGTTGTATACACACATAATTTACATTTGTAAATATCTAAAACTTTATTACATGTATTTATTGTAGGCTCGTGAATGAATGGTGTAAATCACAAGAATTTAATTTAGCTATAATGTTCAGTTGAGAAAGAAAGAAAGAAAGGTGGATGAATACAAATGTAGATAGTTACTAAGATAGATGTAAAAATACATGAATACATGTACATGTATATATGTACGTGTACATGCACACGTGTACATGTAAATAGATAAAGATAGATAGAAACATATATATTATAATACATATCTTTAAGATGAGAGAGAGAGAGAGAGAGAGAGAGAGAGAGAGAGAGAGAGAGAGAGAGAGAGAGAGAGAGAGAGAGAGAGAGAGAGAGAGAGATGAAAATGAGAATGAGAATTTGTTTGCAGGTATATACATGCTTTTGTATAAGAGACATGAACCGGGTAGGTACAATTTCTTTACCATATCAATAAAGTCTTTATTGACCCTATCCTAGATACTAGATACTGTGTGTCTTTATCTGTGAGTAGTATGACTGTAAAATGGACAACTGCAAACAGTCAGGAGTGAAGTGTACACAAATGAACATCAATAACAAATTATACACATGCAGCTTAACACACACACACACACACTGGTGCATATTGTACAATGTAACCTTGTGAAGTACATACATGTACCATTTATCAAATATCTATACATGTCTCCATATGAGTGAAATATTCTTGAGTGGGACGTTAAACAACAATAAACAAACAAATCAAATATCTGTACAATGCACTGTGTGTAAAAAAGTGTTATCAGATAAATAAAGATTCAAGATAAAAACCACTTGTCACATTTTGATGTTAAGATTTTGTATGATAAATGTCATAAATTTCCATGTTTATCTTGGTCTGTTTCCATGCACCTTGGTCTGTTTCCATGTTTACCTTGGTATGTTTCCATGTACATGTATTACTATAACCTTGGTCTTTTTCCATGTTTACCTTGGTCTATTTCCATGTTTACCTTGGTCTGTTTCATTGTATTACTATAGCCTTGATCTGTTTCCATGTTTACCTTGGTCTATTTCCATGTTTACCTTGATCTGTTTCCATGTTTACCTTCAGGTCAATTTCCATGTTTACCTTGGTCAATTTCCATGTTTTCCTTGATCTGTTTCCATGTTTACCTTGGTCTGTTTCCATGTTTACCTTGATCTGTTTCCATGTTTACCTTGGTCTGTTTCCATGTTTACCTTGGTCTATTTCCATGTTTACCTTGGTCTATTTCTATGTATTACTATAACCTTGGTCTGTTTCCATGTTTATCTTGGTCTATTTCCATGTTTACCTTGGTCAATTTCCATGTTTACCTTGGTCTGTTTCCATGTTTACCTTGGTCTATTTCCATGTTTACCTTGGTCTGATTCCATGTTTACCTTGTCTATTTCCATGTTTACCTTGGTCAATTTCCATGTTTACCTTGGTCTGTTTCCATGTTTACCTTGGTCTATTTCCATGTTTACCTTGGTCTATTTCTATGTATTACTATAACCTTGGTCTGTTTCCATGTTTATCTTGGTCTATTTCCATGTTTACCTTGGTCTGTTTCCATGTTTACCTTGGTCTATTTCCATGTTTACCTTGGTCTATTTCTATGTATTACTATAACCTTGGTCTGTTTCCATGTTTATCTTGGTCTATTTCCATGTTTACCTTGGTCTGTTTCCATGTTTATCTTGGTCTATTTCCATGTTTACCTTGGTCTGTTTCCATGTTTACCTTGGTCTATTTCTATGTATTACTATAACCTTGGTCTGTTTCCATGTTTACCTTGGTCTATTTCCATGTTTACCTTGGTCTGTTTCCATGTTTATCTTGGTCTATTTCCATGTTTACCTTGGTCTGTTTCCATGTTTACCTTGGTCTATTTCCATGTTTACCTTGGTCTATTTCTATGTATTACTATAACCTTGGTCTGTTTCCATGTTTATCTTGGTCTATTTCCATGTTTTCCTTGGTCTATTTCTATGTATTACTATAACCTTGGTCTGTTTCCATGTTTATCTTGGTCTATTTCCATGTTTACCTTGGTCTATTTCTATGTATTACTATAACCTTGGTCTGTTTCCATGTTTATCTTGGTCTATTTCCATGTTTACCTTGGTCTATTTCTATGTATTACTATAACCTTGGTCTGTTTCCATGTTTATCTTGGTCTATTTCCATGTTTACCTTGGTCTATTTCCATGTTTACCTTTATTAGCCAGTCAGGTGCTCTAACGATTAAGTAAGACTTGGTGTGATTTGATTTTGTTTTGTAAGTGTTTAATGCCACACTTAACAATTTTTTAGTTATAAGGTGACGGCCAGTTTATATTGGTGGAGGAGAGAACCTGGTTACAATGTATCTGAGACCATCGGCCCTCCATAAGTAAACTGGCAAACTTTCCCACAAAAATCAGCTTAAGTTTCAACGGGGCTCAAACGTTGCACTGACCAGAAGCGAGAGGCTTTATGGTTCAAAGCACAATGCTCTAGCCATTTTGCCACAAATAGTGAACCACTGTTCTTTTTTTCCAAATGAAATTATAAAGTTATATCTACAGTGGAACCTGTCTTGTGAGACCACTGTCATGGAAGACCACCTGTCTAGTGAGACCACATTCAGAGAACCATATTTCAGTGATAGAATAAGGGGTGGTCTCACAAGACAGTTTCCACTTTATCATGGGAATGTGTTAAGATTTATTGTTTAAATAAAAATGATCTCAGTTTTCCTTTCATATTTATCCACTTTATCTATATACATGTATAAGACATTCTGTTATGTGTGAATGAATGGGTCCTCAGTGGTCAAGTATAAGTTAGAGCATTAAGCTTTGAACCATGGAGTATCACTTCTGGTCACTTGATCCTAAGCTGTTTTTTGTGAGAAAGTTTGCCAGTTTACTTGTGGAAGGCCAGTGGCTTCTTCCAGTGTACAATGTAATCAGGTTCTCTCCTCCACCGTTAAAAAATGGCTGCCACCATGTATATAACTGACAAATTGTTGAGTGTGGCATAAAACAGTATTTAAAATTTGAAATTCATATTCATTTCATATTAGCGCTCTATCTATCTATCTATCTAATCTATCTATCTATCTATCTATCTATCTATCTATCTATCTATCTATCTATCTATCTATCTATCTATCTATCTATCTATCTATCTATCTATCTATCTATCTATCTAATCTATCCATCTATCTATCTATCATTTGTTGTGTGTGAATGTAAATATACTAGTTTAGTTGCCCCATTGTTTACACAACAGCAAATGAGACTTCCTGTTCTAATTTTTTTTATTGTTTATTGATTCTCAAATAGAAATAAAATGCCCTACAAGTTTGTAATCCTCACATCCTGCCTTTGTGAATTATGCATTTGATCCACATGTACAACCTTTATCAATTTCTGTCTTCTGTATGGAGGAAGTTAATTCTCTAACACCTAGAAAAACAAGGAAATGACCAAAAATAAAATAACATGGACAGGTCCATATGTTTCTGCAGGGATATAAGTGTTAAAGTCTGAGCCATATTTGGTCATGAATATCAAAATGAATTTGTAAAGCAACCAATCGTCAAAATGAAAATATTTAACGGATATAATTAAAACGATATAAGCTATCACAATGATTATTTTTGTCCCCCGACATTAATCGAGAATATGATAGAATGTGTTTTCAAATACATTATCAAACACATAAAACATTGTAAAAGATATTCTTTTCGAAGTTATTTGTTTTATTAGAATTTAAGTTTTCCCGTACTTTAAAAAATCCAGCTGTATTTCCGTATGCAATGACCTTTCAGATAAACTCTTTCACCATATCAAATGTACTTCGTAATTCGGTCAGGGGATCTTGGTCCTTTACGTGCTCGGACTATGTTGATGTCGGCCGATTTTTATGTGTTTTATATTTTTAGAATACAGGACATGATTTTTATTGAAAAGTGCATGCATCATCTAAAATATCTGCTTTTAAACGCTATTTTAGATTTTCTGAAGAAAATTGGATGAATATATGAATAAATATATCAGGTCACTAAAAGAAAATTGTCCAATCTTTAATATTACCCTGAATACTGACGTTGACAAAGTAAAAACAATATAAATGTGAAAAGTATGCGTACCTCATGTTTTACAATTGTGCCGCCATGTCCAGTGGAGTTTGGCAGTTCATGGTCATACGTGTCAAGAATGATAAAGCTGAGAATGCGATGGAATGAGTTAAAATGGGTCGAGATCACCCGATATAACCAGCATGTGGACAATTTCAGAAACTAATATTTTGAAACGAGGAAAAAGACAATCTTTGCCTGATTTAGATATAAAATGATGATGTACGAAAATAAATGCAAAGGTTAAGAAGAATAGAATGTATATTAATTGCAAATAGCACTTGTTTATTGGTCACTCGGTAATCTTTGTAAAAATGACTGAAAGTTAATTTGCAATGCTCAAAGTATGGTGGACAAAAAAAACTGATATTACGGGTTCGTTTGGCAAGATTGTTGCAATTTTACACATGCATTTGTTATTCTAACCACCAGATGGTCTCTTTGGAATATATACGAGATAGAATGTCACATAAAATGGGCATGTAAAGTTTTTCACCTACAATAGCTCATATCACTATATCTTTTCTACATTCTTTTTTCTTTGTTTGGTCACTTCAATTTTTGAAAACACTCTTCCTACGGGAATCTCTGTGTTATGCATGTGATGTCAAATAATTGGGTCATGTGAGTAATCATTTATATACTCACGCCTCTCTTGACAAAAAAGTGAAGGGGAATAACTCCCCAATATATTATTGTCGTAAGGAATCGGTGATTGTGTAATAACAGATCAGTGAGCCAGGCTAAATCAGTTTGACCAATAAACGTTCCTTTTCTTTTACTTCCGCTCTCAAACTTCGAAAGATGGCCGCCATTACATATGTAAAAATTCCTGCAGGGATAATTTGAGTGTGAATATCTAGTACAAAACGGATTAATTTTTATTTGTCATGGACATGGATAATTAATTCAGTCTGAATAGGATACCGCTACATTAAATTTAAGTGGTAGGTATCAACCATTTTATTTTAATCAGCAAAAACCAGCGGACCTAGCTCACTTGGCACAGACTATAGTATATTACTTGTACATGTATACATGTTACAATTACAGGATCTAAGTAATGGGAAATGCCTGATAACTCTTAAACCATTCATCAGAATTTTATCATACATGTATTTCAAACAAATGTTTTTTGGGACATTGACTTTCAGACAATCGTCACTCAAAGTCATTTCTGAAAGGTCAAGGTCACTCAGCACACATCCCTGAAGTACTGGGAAAGGCCTTATATTTCTTAAACCATTCATCAGATTTTTATTATATTTCACACAAATTTCCTTGGGACAGGGACTTGAAGACAAAGGTCACTGAAGGTCATTTCTGAGATGTCAAGGTCGCTCAGAACATATCTTTATATATTTGGATGGCCCCAGGGAGAATCCATCAGTTTTATATTCTTTTATTTTAGTGCACAAATACCTCTTTTATTTATCATTTCTCTGTTACAAACTGTAATTTGATTTTGCTATTTTTGAAACCAGTTTCTGAAAACAACAAAATATTACCTCATAAAGAGGCAAAAGACCATATGTCAGGTTAGGGCACCATTTCACAGAAGTTTATAAATCGAGGAGAAAATCATAAATCTAATTATATAATAACTGGCAATTTCATCAACTTTTACCAATTTACGTCAAAATTTAGTCAGTAAATAATTGGCAATCATAAGTTTTCTTTAAAAAAATGTTAATTATTTTGAGGAATTGTTTGCTAATATCAAAATGATAGATTTTATGATTTTATTTGATAAGTAAGAAGTTCTGTAAACAAGATTGGTAGGAGACCCAGCGTTTTCAAACACAAACCATTTACCTCCCTTTGGCTGTGTATGACTTGTTCCCTATGAAAATGTATAATGGATCACACACTGTCATTGCATTTCTTTATTTTAAACTTTTTAAAGATATCAGCTTTTTTTCTTGATTATTTACATGTTTAATAATCGTAATTAATGTACTCATAAAAACACATCGTATTCCAGCTTGATTTATGAAACGGTAGTAATCATTGTTGATGAATGGTCAGGTAAAATTATTTGGTTATTGTAAAGTTTCCAACTTTTTATGAAACGCTGCCAAGATTTGTTACACCTTCTTTAGCAGGTTATGTTTCCTCAGAAGTGGGAAAATGTTGATTTGATGACAAACACACTTACACTAAACACATCTAATAATTTACAGAGGGATCAGTTTCAAGGTGTAAAACAATAAGTGTGTGGACTTAATTGCAACTTAAAATGATATAAAAACCTGTAAAAAAAATGTTCTTTAAAGTATGACTAGATCACAAAACAATGTGTTAACATCAAGGTCTTTATTACGTTTGCTTTTATCTTACATTTACATTATGTCTGATGCCTCTAAAGTGACATGAAATGACAATGGAGTGTTTCTAACATTATAATGTCTTCATACCTGCCACAACCATTAATTAAGAGATTTATGAACCTACCATTGGAAAGCCTAAATAATGTCTCCGCTACACAGAATGATAAAGGAAATGTTCTGATCAATAATATATTGAAAGTATATTAAAGTTGGACCTGGCATGTCATGAATGTTTGATGTAATGAAATATGTGGAGTTTATATCTTAGATGTGAAGCTTGTTGCAGTTGAGGCTATAAAACTCCTGTTTCATTTCTCTGTGTCTGTATCGCGTCATCACGCCAGATTGGATTTCATGTTAAAATTGTTTTTTAGAGTTGTTTTATTTTCACCAAGAAATGGCAAAAATTATTTATTGGTATAGAAATTTTAGCAGCTGAAAATGAAGTACCACAAATTTTACTTGTGTAATGATAAATTAAGGTGGACAAATGTTTCTTGTTTTAGTAAAATACATATTTTTTGTGGCCAATTTTTGGAAAATGCCATTGTAGATATAATTTTAATTTTAATTTTGGACAAATTTGGAAAAATATTTTGCACACTTGGCTTGTAAATCTAATTGTAATGAAATATCATTGAAATGCAGGGTTAGGGTTGCTTTTATTTTAAATTGGAAATCGGATTTCAGGATTAGCCAAAGTTCTGTAAAATTTTTAGACTTAAATTTTATGGCACTAGGCCCTGGGATAAGTGTTTTTTCCCCAAATTTATGCTGAAAATGTTCATATGTATAGGCCCTATATATATGTATAGGCCCCATGTATATATATATATATATATATATATATATATATATATATATATATATATATATATATTATCTGGTCACAAAGACCTTTTTTTGATGTCTGCAATAGTATCATTTATGTACAAATTAACCTCTATATAAAGACCACCTCCTTATAAAGACCGGTTTTCTTGTGTCCCTAAGGAGTTTAATATATAAAAGTTTCTCTGTATACATTGTACAATGTATGTATGTACATTGGAATTTTTTAATTTAGAAGAAAGTGCCACTTCTAAATGTGAACCAGAAAAATCTTTCTTGCGATCTAGACTAGATCCAATGCAGGGAGTGTTCTTAAGCCTGCTACAAAAATGTATGCCCTCTGTGAAACAGGACCTTGGTCACACATCTGACCAGATTCTTGTAGGAATCTTGCTATTAAGATTTGGAAAATGTTCATATTCAAAGATATTAGGGCTTTCAATAGAGACCAACAGCCCACAAATTCAGTTGGCTGTTTTCATGGAAAGCAGTTGAAGTTGTTAGCAGCTTTCTCATCAGATAAAAAAAGAAATGCTGATTTCTATCTACATGTGAGCCAACCTGGCTCAGTTGGTAGTGCGCTCAACTCTTGATCGTTAGTTTGAGTCCAGCCAGTGGCTGGTTGGTTTCCTGTCCTTCAGATGAGACAGTAAAAACCGACGTCTCGTGTCACAGTAGGTGTCGGCACGTTAAAGAACCCTTACTGCTCAATGGCCATAAGTGCCGAGCATAGGCCAAAATATGGTGCCCTTCACCGGCATTTGGTGATGTCTCCATATGAGTGAAAGATTCTTAAGTGGGACGTTAAACAACAATAAACAAACAAAAAACAACTATCTACATGTACACAGGATATCATTGATACATGTACATATATCTTTTTGCTGGCTTTTTTCCCGTGGCTTAATAGACCCTTTTTGGGACAGGCTTCTGTACCCTTCTAATTGGGAATTTTACTTCGCAATGCGCCAGAATGGGAAAAAGTTACTGGGGTCTTTACTCATAAGAATAAAGACAAAAGTTGTGATTCATTTAACTGCTATTATATGTATTTTATTTAACTGACAGTATGGTTTTCATCTGAAGACTTGAAAATATAGTTCGCACTAAATTCTTTAATTTTTGGTTTAATACTAAATTTGAATGACATGGTGAACATAAGTCGCTCAGGTATACACATTTTTAGAAAAATTTGATATATATAAATATATGTAAATACATGTATATACCTTTATTTTTGGGGAAAATAAAATTCATTTGATTTGCTAGTGAAAACAACCTTGAAATGTTTGTAAATTTCATGGGAAAATCAGTTCATTGCATTGTTTATAGTGTATATATATATATGTATACATATAGTACCTCTGTACAATAAAATAGGTCGTATATATAGATCGTTACAATTCCGATCCAGTAAAATATATCTCGCATGATCAATCACTTGATCACACACGGAATGTCAGCTGTGGGTTTTGTTTATGTAAAGTGACATCACTATTCTGTATAAGTACACATGCACCTAGTTGCCTTGCATATATTGACTTAATTGTCAATGTACAGGTAAGCTGAAATGGACAACACTTCAAGTGATTGTACATGTATGCATCTCTTGCGAATCATTAACAAATCTAGATATATAAGGCCATCATAAAGGGGCTGATGTGGCCGAGTGGTTTAAGCATCTCACTTTGAACTATGAACTCTGACATCTGGTCAATGCAAGTTTGAGCCCTGCTGAAACCCGAGCTGTTTTATGTGAGAAAGTGAAACTTTGCCAGTTTACTTGATAGAAGGCTGGTGGTCTCTTCCAGGGTACATTGTAATTGTTTTTTTTTTTTCTATCCCCAATATTAGAAACTGGGCACGACCATATAACTGAACAAAAAGTTGAATGTGGCATACAATACCTTTAAATATTATTTTATTTTATGTCCAATTTTGATATGTGAATTTGATAATTTTTTTTATTTTTACCAAGAAAATAAAAATGTGGACAAAATTGTTGAAACAAATTTTCGATTGGAATTTTAAATGGGTAGTCAAATTTTTTTAAATTTTTTATATAAATTTAACCAAATTGTCAGGTATAAATATTTCCAGTAAGGTCAGAGCTGATTATATAAAAATACTTATGTCTAGCAAAATTTGGGAGAGCTTTTGTGGCTCCTTTGTAGAGTACTCAATAGGCAAATGGAGGATCGTGGGTTTGAGCCTCGGTGGAGGCGACTGGCTTTTCCTGTCCTTCGGATCAGACAGTAAAAACTGAGGTCCTGTGTCACAATAGGTGTTTGTACATTAAAGAACCTCACTGCTCAATGACGTAAGTGCCGAGCATAGGCCAAAATTTGAAGCTCTTCACCGGATTTGGTGATGTCTCCATATGAGTGAAATATTCTTGGGATGTTAAACAACAATACAACAACAACAGCACTTTGGTGGATCACTTTTACTTTTATCTGAAGTAAAGAATAAAAATCAAGATATAGGCTGTATTAATACATGTATATATAAATATTGAGTACAGATAATCCAGACGTACTCCATAACCGGAGGTTAGATATAAAAAGAAACAAATAAATCCGGTCCTGGCTTAGAACTTAATGAATAAATTATCAAACCATTTTGACTATGTAAATTTAACTCTAGTCTGCAGAGACATAGAAGAAAATATCCATGATGATATATGTGTACCTGGTGCTTACTAGTAATTTTCAACTAATTTTGAGGTGCAAAAATAAATAGTGATTTTATTTGTTTTGTTGGTGTTTCGCACCTGACAGTCAACAAATTTTCAGTCATATGGTGATTGCCAGTTTTTAATGTTGGAGGAAAGAATACGGATACAGTGTAATTGGGAAGAGACCAGTCTGCCCTTCCACAAGTAAACTAGCAAGCTTTCTTACAATTTTGGCGTAGGTATAGTGGATCTCAAACCCATGCTGGGCCTCCGTGGCTGAGTGGTTAGAGCATTGCGCTTTAAATCACAAGGCCTCTCACCTCTGGTTCGAATCCCGCTAGGGTTATTTCGAATTAAGTAGGAAAGTTTGCCAGTTTTCTTGCGGAAGGTCGGTGGTCTTTACCTGGGTAACCAGGGTTTCTCCTCTACCAATAAAAACTGGACGCCATCATATGACTGAAAAATTGTTGAGTATGGCGTAAAACAAAAAATCAAAATCAAAATCAAATCAAACCCATGCTGATCAAAGAGACTTCATGGTCTAAAGGCTGATGTTTTAAACACTTGACCATGGGTGCCCCAGATGCAGATACATCTTCTGGTAACTAGATCATTTGACACCACAGAGGTGAAATTTATTACCTGGAAACAGGGGTCTTGGGTGAGGCCAATTTATTACCTGTAAGCTGGGGGTTTGGATGAGGCCAATTTATTACCTGGAGGCAGGGGCCTTGGGTGAGGCTAATTTATTAGCTGAAAGCAGGGGCCTTGGGTGAGGCCAATTTATTACCTGGAAGCAGGGGTCTTGGAAACAGGGATCTTGGGTGAGGCCAATTTATTACCTGGAAGCAGGGGTCTTGGAAACAGGGATCTTGGGTGAGGCCAATTTATTACCTGGAAGCAGGGGTCTTGGGTAAGGACAATATATTACCTGGAAGCAGGGATCTTGGGTGAAGACAATTTATTACCTGGAAACAGGGGTCTTGGGTGAGGCCAATTTATTACCTTGAAGCAGGGATCTTGGTTGAGGCCAATTTATTACCTGGAAGCAGGGGTCTTGGATGAGGCCAATTTATTATCTGGAAGCAGGGGTCTTGGGTTAGGACATATTATTACCTGGAAGCAGGGGCCTTGGGTGAGACCAATTTATTACCTGGAAGCAGGGGTCTTAGGTGAGGCCAGTTTAGCCATTTTGTGACTTTACACTTAGTCTTCTCTTCATCTTCAAAATGTATGTATTATAAAACTCCATCTACAGACATTTTATCCCCAGGCAATAAATGTGAATCTGCCTTATGCACTCCTTGCTGAGCTGTTCAAATTCAATGTTTATTGTAATCGCCATGACACACTAATCTCTTGTGACGTGGCAGAATAATATTATATAATTGTTGACAATATATGTATTGACAGATTGTTTGATTGTTTATTGTTGTTTAACGTCCCACTCGAGAATATTTCACTCATATGGAGACGTCTGTATTGACAGAAACCCTAGGGTTTAATATGCCATGATACAGGTAAACACACTGTAGATCTTGCCATGACCACAACATATAGTGGCAAATGACGAAAACATGCATGATGCGCATACTGTATGAATTGTTAAGACGAACTGAATATTGAACATAAAGCTTTCTACATGTACCTAAATTGTGAAAATTATTACCCTGGGAGCAGGGGTTCAGGGTCTGGGGCAGGGACAATTAAGTCGTATAGTGATGATATGCTTATAGTCTTACTAAGTATTCTCCATCACATCATGCATTCATAGGATTTCATCTCATGTGACCGTCAAGGCTCTTTGGACCTCTAAGATTGTTTTATATCTTGCAAAGTATAATTAGATTACAATTTTATCTACAGTTTAAGTTGAATAATTTAGATTTAATTTGCAGAACATATCCACACATTACCAGCATGACAACAATTTTTATCTTGATGCTGAATTAAACAACATCTTCATGATCACTTATGTAATTGACTGTGAATATAACGAAATCTCAAACTGTACTTTCTTCTGTTTTAGTGCTAGTTCATACAACTTTTGAAGCTTTTCAAATTGTATTCTTCAAAGTTTATAAGTATAAAACATACTGGTACAGCATGTTTCATAAAATTAAATAAAAATGATAATTCATTTACAATGTAACCTGTACTAAGAGATGACCATATTCCATTAGAATTATGGTTTTTAGATTTTGGTTAAAGTTTGTAGTAGGTAGTTCATCATTCACTCAATGAATTAATGGTTTCACTGTTATGGGGACACTGACATGTACATGTATCAGTACTTTCAATACTTGACAAGTTGTACTATATCACAGTCCCTATACTGAGTTATAGAATACATACATAACATGTATTGTTTCATGTTCAGGTCTTAAACTTTTGAAATGCCCGGTACAGGTTACATAAAATGTCTGCCAAAAAAAACCCCCAAAAACAACACAGAAAACAAAAGCAAATATATATGTCATTGTGCTCCCATGGGATTCAGTAGTCATACAGACGCTCTCTGGACTCGGTGGAAATGACCTAGTTGAAAATCTGATATACTTGCTCAGATGATTTCTATATTTTATTTCGGTCCCTTTGATAGATTGAATCACATGGGAACAGATATATCCCAAATTTGTATTGGATGACAATTTTATCAAGTGTCGTATGTAACATAATTTGTTAGTAATTAATTGCCTTTTGTCGATGTATGATATACCTTATTTGATTACCTATGGTTGTCTGATTGCCTTAGTATAAAGTATTGGATGATGGTGGGTTTTTCTCCGCTATTAAGTCTGTAATATTTATTGGCATAACTGATAGTCTGCTCGCAGTTTACATCAATATTTTCCAGCTTTTTTTAACAGATAACAAGTCCTGTCCATATATACTTGTATTGAACCTTTGTTAGGTTATAAGTATATAAGCTATAAACTTTAGTTCAACCATGACTGTTGAACAGGCTTGTTGTTCATTGTACAATCGTTTTTTGTTCTCTATTTATGCATCAGATGTTTTACATTTATGTTCTTTTTATATGATAGTGGCTTTCAGTTTGGATTAAATTGAAGTTAACTCATAAACCCCTGAAAAACAATGGACTCTTCTGTTAATCATATGACTTAGAAGAGTCCAAACGTGTCTTTAGGGGTGAATGAGTCAAAGTTGGTTCAGAACCTTTTAATTCAGAACAGCTGAATTTAGCTGAATTTTAACAGAGCCAAAGAGTCAGATTTTTACATGTACTGTAAGTGTAATGATTTAAAGCAACAGGATAAACAGATCAAAATTATTCTTTTGAAAAACTGTGGACTCTTCTATATATATATATATATATATATATATCAATGATTTAGACTAGTCCAAATGTCTGTTTGGGTAAATGGGTTAAGATGTGGTTGTAACTTGTAAAGAGAAAGTCTTGTACAATTAATTTATCACTTTTACTTCTTATCCCAGACAGTCACTAACTAGTCATAATTTTGATCTGATCTTTAACCCATTCACTTCTAAAGACACATTTGGACTGGCCTAAGTCATTGATTTACAGAAGAGTCCAATATTTTTCAGGGATCAATAAGTAAAGTAGAACACTTTACCACTAGCATTACCGCTTTAATGTGAGCCATTAGACTGAATTCAATGTGCAAAATAAAATCTGAAGCCATATAAAAGAAATTAATACCAAGAATACCAAATTTTGAAAACATTTATATCATCCACATGAATTGTATGTGCAACATTTTGTTGATTGTTGATCTCACCAAGAAATCAGCATGTAATACATACAATATTCTTTGATATAAAATTTGGATATACAGTTCTCCTCCAATATATCACCACCACCACCCCCCACCCCCCACCCCCCACCCCCCCCCCCCCAAGTATAATGCCAAACGTGAATAATGCCACTATTTCTTGAAGATCAAATTTCCTTCCATATAATTCCCCCATTTTAATGCCAAAACCGACATACCAATGGTCATTTATACATGTCAAATCCCTCGACTATATCACCAGACCAGGTGAATCAACTGGTGTATTAGGTGGTAGTATATCGAATGTGAACTTAGTTATAAATTTTAATCAATCCGTGTCCCGGAATAAGCTGCTAGTTCCTCATCAGTTGAATCGTTCACAGAATGAACTTCTAGTTTCCCAGTGTATCTGTCCTATGGTTATCATGGGAATGATCCGTCAGGACAATAACAGAAGTGATATTTACACAGCTGAAACCTGTCATAGAATTCCACTGTCGATTTCATTGATGCTATATTTGGTAAATGTATTTGATACGAACTACAGTTACTTGATAACAGCAGTAAATTTATGGACACATTTTTTGCTTGCACACTTACCAAATAATTGCGTGTTACAAGGAGATGTGGATTCTGTTTTATTCCATTTTATGTCTGTAATGAATTGAAAGGTTGGAATTAGAAGATAACTGATTGCTTTGAGAGCTTTACTTAGGGCAATGTCTGTGACCGTTTCCGTGACATAAAATCATCTGTATTCAATATCGATACATAATTGCCACACGCTCAACGCATAAAAGCTTTTTGGTGACAATCTTTATTTAAAGCATGAAGCGTCTGCTCCCCCTCCCCCTACAGTTTTGGAAAGGAACTAAATTTTACCTATATGTTATGATATAGATGTGTAACATGTACTTGTAAATTGGGACAGTTTATATTTGTGTGCCACAGGTACATGCACTTATGGACAGGACCCTTTAAGGCCCCTTATTGGTCCTTGCACATGACCCCCTTGTTTTTCAAGTCTATATTCTTTATTTTTTTCCTCAAAGCATGATAATGTTAATAAGATAAACCATACATGTACATGTACTAGGGAATATGGTCAAACAACAGACTTAAGCCAAATGCGGTTACACTATTGAAGGTTAAACTGCACAAAAATGTTTTTAGCTGTCAATTTGCTTAATACTGATGAATTAATTACATGTATGTTATACATGGAAAAGGTACATGTAAAAACTGATCTAGGAATTTCATTAACAAATATGAAATGTACAATGAACAAGACAGACAATCATCTCATCAATCCCTGAAAAACAATGGACTCTGCTGTAAAACAATGACTTATATTTGTTGTAGATGAGTCCAAATGTGTCTCTAGGGGTAAATGAGGTATTTATAATACATGTATGATTTAATGATGAATGAAATTACATAGTAATCACATTTCACATGTAGATTTATGGTACATGTTTTTTTTATGGATACCAGTTCATATTTCTCATAAAATGATATTATGAGTGATATTCTAAGCCAAGTAAATTATTGCTTCTTCAACCTGGGAATACAGTGGTGATTGAAATAATATTGTTTTTGCTCAAACTCATTTCTCTCTTTTGCTCTCATATTTTCTCCCGATTTAACCATTTTGTACGTGTAAGATGTATTGACGGTGTTATTCCAAATTCATAAGCAATTTGTTTTCTCATCTTTGGCTTAGATTTTAAATAAAATATTATCTGGGCACACTGTATATTACATCCAAACAAATTGCTTTCTATTTTCTCTAGTCAGCTAGATAAGGCATTTTCTAGCCTAAAAGTTGTAAAACTAACCATACATGTAGGTACATGTTCAAAGGACAACTAACTACTGACCACTGACAGAGTATTTGTAACCAAGCAGTGTAGGTGTTAACCTGAAATTTGCGCCATAAAAGGGTTGCAGGACCAGAATATAGATAGTGAAATTCTAAACCTGGAAATATTTCATTACCATATTATAATACAGATTAATGTAATCATGTATGTAGATGTTCAGTTGTAATGTAAAACCAGATGTATTGGTAACTTAGCACTTAAATGATCACTACAGTAGAAACTCGCTATTAAGACCACCTGACTGACTGAAAGCTGTCTGTAATGAGGTGAAACCAGAAGGACCTTGGTAAACTTAGCACTTAACTGTCTGATTAGTGAGGTGTTACAGTAGAACCTTGCTATTAAGACCACCTGACTGACTGAAAGCTGTCTGATTAGTGAGGTGTTACAGTAGAACCTTGCTATTAAGACCACCTGACTGACTGAAAGCTGTCTGATAAGTGAGGTGTTACAGTGGAACCTTGCTATTAAGACCACCTGACTGACTGAAAGCTGTCTGATTTGTGAGGGTTTACAGTAGAACCTTGCTATTAAGACCACCTGACTGACTGAAAGCTGTCTGATTAGTGAGGTGTTACAGTAGAACCTCGCTATTAAGACCACCTGACTGACTGAAAGCTGTCTGATTAGTGAGGCATTACAGTGGAAACTCACTATTAAGACCACCTGACTGACTAAAAGCTGTCTGATTAGTGAGGCGTTACAGTAAGAAACTCGCTATTAAGACCACCTGACTGACTGAAAGCTGTCTGATTAGTGAGGCATTACAGTGGAGCCTTGCTATTAAGACCACCTGACTGACTGAAACTGTCTTTCTGGAAACTCGCTATTAAACCACCTGACTGACTGGCTTTCTGATTAGTGAGGTGTTTTACAGTAGAACACTGCTATTAAGACCATCTTTCTGACTGACTGAAAGCTGTCTGATTAGTGAGTTGTTATGTAGGAACTCGCTATTAAGACCACCTGACTGACTGAAAGCTGTCTGATTAGTGGTGTTTAGTCTTGATTAAGACCAGTGACTGACTGTTGTCTACAGTGAGGAACAGTCGCACTATTAAGACCACCTTTCTGACTGACTGAAGGCTGTCTGATTAGTGAGGTGTTATGATGAAACTCGCTATTAAGATCATCTTTCTGACTGACTGAAGGCTGTCTGATTAGTGAGTTGTTACAGTGGAAACTCGCTATTAAGACCACCTTTCTGACTGACTGAAGGCTGTCTGATTAGTGAGGTGTTACAGTGGAAACTCGCTATTAAGATCACCTTTCTGATTGACTGAAGGCTGTCTGATTAGTGAGTTGTTACAGTGGAAACTCGCTATTAAGACCACCTTTCTGACTGACTGAAGGCTGTCTGATTAGTGAGTTGTTACAGTGGAAACTCGCTATTAAGACCACCTTTCTGACTGACTGAAGGGCTTTCTTATTAGTGAGGTGTTATGATGAAACTCGCTATTAAGATCACCTTTCTGACTGACTGAAGGCTGTCTGATTTGTGAGGTGTTACAGTAGAACCTTGCTATTAAGACCACCTCTGACTGACGGACTCAAAGTGGTCTGATTAGTGAGGTGTTACAGTGGCACCTCACTATTAAGACTATCTACAATGTATCTGGCTGGCTGAAAGCTGTCTGATTAGTGAGGTGTTACAGTAGAACCTCACTATTAAGACCACCTCTGACTGATTGACTCAAGTGGTCTAATTAGTGAGGTGTTATAGTAGAACCTCACTATTAAGACCACCTCTGACTGACTTAAAGTGGTCTGATTAGTGGTGTGTTATAGTGGAACCTTGCTTTTAAAACCACCTAACTGACTGACTTAAAATCGTCTGATTAGTGGTGTGTAACAGTTGAACCTTGTTCTTAAGACCACCTAACTGACTGACTGACTTAGTCGTCTGATTAGTGGTGCATAACAGTGGAACCTTGTTCTTAAGACCACCTATCTGATTGACTGAAAGCAGTCTGATTATTACAGTGGAACCGCATTCTTAAGACCACCTATCTGATTGACTAAAAGTGGTCTGATTATTACAGTGGAACCGCATTCTTAAGACCACCTATCTGACTGACTGAAATTAGTCTGATGTTACAGTAGAACCTTGCATTATTAAGACCACCTTTCTGACTGACTGAAAGCGGTCTGATTAGTACAGTGGAACCGCATTCTTAAGACCACCTATCTTACTGACTGAAATTAGTGAGGTGGTTGCTCAAGTGAGGTTTTATAAATGTTAGCTTTAGGCCTGAAATGTGAGGTGTCTCCAGAGTGAGGTGGTCTTTACATTTGTAGGTGCAGTTCTTTTGTTTATCTATAACAGCCATGGAATAGTCAGAAAAATTAGACACATTTTGGTGTTTGGGGTAAATTTGTATTTCCCTGAAAGCAAAGATTAAAGGGGAGCCATTATTTTTGTTTCTACCTATTTGTACATATGTCTGTTATCAGTACAACTAACAACTTCAATTCCTGATCTTTTGATTTTTTTAAACAGTCAGCTATGTTTGCAAGTGTTATGGGACTTAATAGTCATTATGAAAGATGTGAAGGCATAATGTGTATTTAGTATAAGATGTAGATGGATAGATAGAAAGATAGATAGATAGATAGATATATAGATAAACAGATAGATACATGTACTATAGAGATAGATTGATAGATACATGTAAATTGATAGATGGATAGGTAGATAGATTGATAGATGGATGGATGGATGGATGGATGGACACATACACAAACAGATAGACAGACAGATAACAAGTTGTAAACATTAAATAATGTACTTATTTTACCTATGCCCAGCATAATATCTACATGCACATGTAAACTCATTTAACATACTAACCCAACTTGTAACTAACATACATCAGATGAACTTGAATACCTAAAGTCCCTGGTGACAGATGAAGGTTGTATTTGTTTATGTTAAAGTTTGTAACTTTATATTGACTTAAAACAAAAGATGACAGCACTTTGGACTAGTAATGTTTGTTAAATGAGGGGAGGGGGTTGCACAGGTGTGTTAATGTACTTAATAGTGCTATATTAACTTAAAGCAAAATACGATAGCAGTGTGTGCAACTGAGTCTTGGACCAAAGTCACCAAATTTACTAAATATAGGCCTATTCAAGCTCATCAACTCTTGATATACTATATATAGGCCTATTCAAGCTCATCAACTCTTATTTTATTTTGAATACATACATGTACCCAGAATGTGACTAATTAGAAAAAACACTGATTTGTTGGGTTTTTTTCATTCACATCAAAGATATTGGTGTGAATGCATGATTTTCAAATTAAAAATAAAAAAATTAAAAAGACTTTAAGTACAGCACTCAAACTATTTTTTGATATTTCTGAAGTTTTCGTCAAATGAGCAGTAATTTCCATTAAAATTTTCATTTGTATGCAATAAACATTAAAAAAAAGTCCAGTTTCAGCATAAATACTATGTTTTCATCTAAAAATCATAAAAAGGTAGTTGAACTAGGTAAAACTAGTGACTTCAAACCCTAACCCATTGTAGGTCATCTAACAGGGTCTGAAATCTGGTAGACATTTATATAATCAGAGTATTTGCATAGCATCATCTCACGAAAAAAAAAAGAAAAAAACCTCTAAATCCTGTTGTACCTGAAAGGTGTAAGCCCACTCATAGTTGCTAAATACATGTATCTAAAATTGCTAAATGGAAACATATATGGAAACAGATAATCACACAGCATGCATGGTGTCATGTACATGTTCAAAGTAAATTTGTATTAGATTTTTTTATCCTGTGAAAACATCCCCAACTGCGGTGAGAGCCTTAAATAGTGATTGTGTCAAATGACATAGTATTTACAATGTACATAGTACAGATACATTGTATAATTGTTACGTATGTTTTTTTCTCTTCTCTCGGAAATAAGAGTAGCCGTGAGTTATTTTTAGATGTACATTTTATTTAGAACTTGGTACTCATTGAATGTAGTACATATTATACCCTGAAATAAATTTGTACAACATGTATCAATTTCATGTAAAATAAATGTAAGTACAATATAGAAAAATAATAAAACGATATAATATAGCAAAGCTTTTCTCATGATTTCACGATACTAAATTGACTTAAAAAATATCCGAATAAAATTATAAATGTATGTATCTACCTATGTGTGGTACAGGGTGTCTTAAAATACACTAACATGTATTGCACCAATTTCTACAAGGACCCAAAAGAAGGAAAGAAATGATAATTCTCTTAAACTACCAGAAATAAAAAGTAATAAAAAGTCCGAAATCTCAATAATAATAAAAATTTGAAACAAAGAGCACAATAAAACAGGATTTAAACTTACCGTACATGCAACTGGAAATCACCTGATGAAAACGTCCAAAGTTTTAAATTAGAG
Organism: Atrina japonica; assembly: GCA_030159075.1. Classification (NCBI taxonomy): domain Eukaryota; kingdom Metazoa; phylum Mollusca; class Bivalvia; order Pterioida; family Pinnidae; genus Atrina; species Atrina japonica. The sequence goes on along the minus strand of BROG01000256.1, from coordinate 864,936 downwards.
TAAGGGGTCCAGTCCTTTTATACTAAAACTTGCAAAGGATTATGGGAATTTGACCAATGAAAAATCTATTAAATCAATAAATCACCAGAGCGAATAACCATTCGGACACAAAATTACTTCCCTTCATAATACATATCAGAAACGTAGTACATACATACTGTATCATGAAAATTATAGAGTTATGTCCCTTTTCAAGAGTTTGTGTATACAAACAATGATACTGCGAATATACATAAGACGTACAGCAAAATACAAAAATCAAATATATATATATACATGTACGCAAAATTTGACCCTGTTACATAATCTTGAATGCTTCAAGTGGTCTATTGGCAGAGTATTCGTCTAACAAGCGATATATGTAGCTCCATGGTTTGATTCAAGTACCAGCTCAAACCAAAGATTTAAAAAATGTTAGTGACTGTTCCTTTGCTAAGCGCTCGGCATACAAAGGGAAGGTCACAGGTCTTTCAGATGAGACTTAAAACTGAGGTCCTCCGTCACAGAAGGCATGGCATGTAAAAGAACCCTAACTGTATTGGTGTCAGTCCATAGCACAGGTCAAAATGTGTAGCACTTCACCTAAAACTGGTGACATCTCAATATAAGTGAAAAATTCTTGACAGGATGTAAAACAACAATCAAAGAAAAAAACAAAACATTTCTGTGTGTTGTACACTCTGATTTACCTTGACTAACCACTGTTTCTTTATTTTCAGTTGGTGGGAGGAGAGTTTGACATCGAAGCTAACTTCATCATACAGGAGCCACAGAATATACTGCACATGCTTAGACTCCTGACCAACTGTCCAGTAAATCTTCAGGTAAGTGTTGACCAACTGACCACTCACAAAAAAGCTCTTACCAATTGTACAGCCACACTTCATATTAGTTTTTATGAACTGTCCAGTCACAATTTACAGACACCCTTACCAATTTCCATTAACACTTGAGATAGGCCCTTACCAATTGTTTTGTCACAATTTAGAGAGTCCCTCATCAGTTTCCAATAACACTTTAGATAGGCCCCTACCAATTGTCCAGTCACACTTTATATAGGTCTTTACTAATTACCCAGTCACATTTCAGAGAGGCCCCAATCAACTTTACATCCATGATAACAGTTTAGCTAGGCCACACTGTCCAATAACATTAGATAATTTTATGAAATAACACTTAAGATAATCCTTACCAATTGTCCAATAACACTTTAGATAATCCTTACCAATTGTCCAATAACACTTTAGATAATCCTTACCAATTGTCCAACAACACTTTAGATAATCCTTACCAATTGTCCAATAACACTTTAGATAATCCTTACCAATCGTCCAACACCAGTTCAGATAGGCCCTTACCAATTATCCAACACCATGTTAGATAGGCCTTTTTCAATTGTCAGCACATTTAGAGACCCTTACCCCAATCATAATCTTATTAGTCCCAGTGTTCCATACTCTTATTAGGCCCTCATCAATTGTCCAGTCATACTCTTATTAGGCCCTTATCCCAGTCTACACAATTGTCTTACAAATTGTCACAGTCATTTTAAATTACAAGGTCAGTCATATACTCTAATTAGGCCCTTACAAATGTACCAGTCATTATTAAATTAGGTCTTACAAATTGTTCACTCTAAGAGGCCCTTACAAATTGTCAGTCGTAACTTTTAGGCCCATACCTCTAATTAGGCCCTTACAAGTTGTCCAGTCATAGCTTGGGTCCTTACAAATTGTCCATCATATATCAATTGTCCAGTCATACTCTAATTTGGTCCTTACAAATTGTCCAGACATACTCTAATAGGCCCTTACAAATTGTCCAGTCATACACCTATTAGGCCCTTACAAATTATCTAGTTATACTCTTATTAGGCCCTTATAAATTGACCAGTCATACTCTTGAGATAGGCCCTTACAAATTATCCAATCATACTCTAATTAGGCCCTTACAAATTGTCTGGTCATACTCTTATTAGGCCCTTACAAAGTCTAATTAGGCCCTCACAAATTGTCCTTACTCAATTGGGTCCTTAACAAATTATCCAGTCATACACTAATTAGGACCCAATCATACTCAATTGCCCTCATCAATCCATACTCTTATTAGGCCCTTATCCAGTCATACACTAATTAGGTCCTTACAAATTGTCCAGTCATTATTAAATTAGGTCCTTACAAGTTGTCCATTCATTCTCTTATTAGGCCCTTATCAATTGTCTAGTCATACCCTAATTAGGTCCTTACAAATTGTCCAGTCGTACTCTAATTAGGCCCTTAAAAATTGTCCAGTCATACTTTTGGTCCTTACAAATTGTCTAGTCCTACTCCTATTAGGCCCTTACAAATTGTCTAGACATATTCTTATTGGGCCCTTACAAATTGTCCAGACATACTCTAATTAGGTCCTTATTAATTATCCAGTCATACTCATATTTGACCCTTACAAATTGTCCAGTCATACTCTTATTTGACCCTTACAAATTGTCCAGTCATACTCTTATAAGACCCTTACAAATTATCCAGTTATACTCTTATTTGACCCTTACAAATTGTCCAGACATACTCTAATAGGCCCTTACAAATTGTCCAGTCATACTCTTATTAGGCCTTTACAAACTCTAATTAGGCCCTTAAAAATTATCCAGTCATACTCTTATTAGGCCCTTATAAATTGACCAGTCATACTCTTGAGATAGGCCCTTACAAATTATCCAGTTATAACTCTTATTAGGCCCTTACAAATTGTCCAGTCATACTCTAATTAGGCCCTTACAAATTGTCCAGTCATACTCTAATTAGGCCCTTACAAATTGTCCAGTCATACTCTAATTAGGCCCTTACAAATTGTCCAGTCATACTCTAATTAGGTCATACTCTAATTAGGTCCTTACAAATTGTCCAGTCATACTCTAATTAGGCCCCTTATCAATTGTCCAGTCATACTCTAATTTGGTCCTTACAAATTGTCCAGACATACTCAAAAGGCCCTTACAAATTGTCCGGTACTCTTATTAGGCCCTTACAAACTCTAATTAGGCCCTTACAAATTGTCCAGTCATACTCTAATTGGGTCCTTACAAATTGTCCAGTCATACTCTTATTAGGCCCTTATCAGTTGTCCAGTCATACTCTTATTGGGTCCTTACAAATTGTCCAGACATACTCTAATAGGCCCTTACAAATTGTTCAGTCATACTCCTATTAGGCCTTATAAATTGATCAGTCATACTCTTATTAGGCCCTTACAAATTGTCCAGTCATACTCTTATTAGGCCCTTATCAATTGTCCAGTCATACTCTAATTGGGTCCTTACAAATTGTCATACTCTTATTAGGCCCTTATCAATTGTCCAGTCATACTCTAATTGGGTCCTTACAAATTGTCCAGACATACTCTAATAGCTAGGCTTTTATATTACCAATTGTCCAGTCATAATCCTACCAATTATCCAACACCATTAGGACCCTTCAACAAATTATACACTAATAAGATCCTTATCAATTGTCCAATCATACTCTTATTTGACCCTTACAAAAAAGTTATCCAATCTTACAAATTGTCCAGTGATACTTTTATTAGGCCCTTATCAATTGTAGGTCACTCTAATTGGGTCCTTACAATTGTCCAGACATACTCTTATTTGTCCAATAACTCAAATTAGGGCCCTTACCAATTATCCAGTCATACTCATATTACAGTCATACTTATTAGGCCCTTACTTACTACTCTTATTAGGCCCTTACAAGTTATCCAGTCATACTCTTATTAGGCCCTTATCAATTATCCAGTCATACTCTGATTAATTGGGCCCTTACCAATTGTCCAGTCAAAATTCAGAAAGGCCCTCAACTAGTCTATTGTACAATGATACAAATTTGACAAAATTTCAAAGTCACAGACAACTTAGTAACCTGAAAATATAAGTTTAGACATTTTCAACTTTTCAAGAACCAGTGGGACATGAACCAATGTACTTGTTTGACTGATCAGATTTGATTGATGATCATTCTTATACTTGTAGTGTATTTAGTAAATTCTAAAAATGGATGAATGGCAAGATGATACACTGCATGTATTCTGCAGTATCACACACAGCAACAGTAATGATTACCATAGTTACAAGTGATTGATGCTGTTTTTTTAAGTCACTTAACGTCTCTTTCCTGTTGGTTTCTGATGTTTCTTTATTGTAATTAAATACCTCCTGTAACCGACAGTAGAGTGTGCATTTGTGTTTATCACGGAGAGCAGCGTGACATCAACTTCTCTCAGATCTTTGAAAATGTGGAGATTCCACTTGTACTTGCATGAAATGTCTCATATCTACTTCTGTGTAGCTTGTTTGTTAACATCCATTATCCCAAACTAGAAAAAAGGAATGTTGACTTGGAACAGAATTAATCAATTTCTATAGTCATTTGATTAATTGATTATTTTTATCTCAAAATAACAAAGTAAATTGAATATTTTAAATGCTCAGTAGAGTAATTGTTTATATGAAGTGTCATGATTTCCATGTAACTTTGGTTCCACTTACTGTGGTTGTGTCATTCTTGATATCAGGGGTCAAAATTAGTACTCCTGTCTCATTTATCAGTCAAACTAGTCAGAGACAAATTTTACTGGTCCTACAACAAATTCACTTGTCCCTAAGTGGTACAGCATATTTCCAAATTGACACATATATACCAAATCAGTACTAGAATTACGGAATTGGTAGTTTGAGTAAGTTATCTGTTTATGTCTGATTAGGTAATTCTGGTGTTCAATGTACACGTGTACATACACTTTCAGTTCTCATGTTTATGCTAGTCAACCGGACTAGCTGAAGCAAAACTTAAACCATTCCAATGCAGAAATAACTTGTCTCGGACTTGCGGACTACTGCTTAATTCGAAACCTGGATATATAGATACATATATATATCTGTCCTGTGTGTGTGTACGCGTGTGTGTGTACGCGTGCACACAGATGTTACTTGTACTTCTCATATGACGTGTGTGTATCTCATTTCTGAATGAAATGTTCTTACTAAAATCAAGTGTATATACATGCACATGTATGTCATGCCATCATATGTATTAATTTTGTCATATCTTATCTATATAACACTTGTGGATCACTGTCAAATACTGTTATATAATGTATATGACTAATATGATGTGAACTTATCAGTGTGATATATGTCTATATATTATGACATAGACTGTGCCAATATCTCTATCAGATAAAGACAGTTCAAGTCAAATTCAGGTAACCTGGGAAGGTGGAGTCTCGTGAACCCCTTGTTGACCTGGATGAGTTTGAATTTTAGGTCAAAAAGCATAACATTAAAATTACACTGAATATAGTAATTGTTCCTGCTTGTCGCTGTACATTATACAATTATTGACTTTTGTTAAGGACGATATAAGGATTTATCAGTCGAAAGCCAAGGTCAGTATTATGTTTCTTTGGACTGATAAATCCTTATGTCACCCGAAACTAAAGCCAGTAATTGTATGACTATTGTACAACTATTTCAAAGTTGTATGACTATTATATGACTATTTCAAAATTTCGAAACAAAAAAAAATTTAATGTTTAACTCCTGCACAGATTGATTTTCGAAATCTTTAAGCTGTTCTTTTCCATGAATGACTAAGAGCGACGATTAAATGAAAGCTGGTTTTTCATTGGTTTATGCATTTGATTCATCCAATTATATACACTTACATAAATCATAAAAGAATGGAAGCACAAGAGGGTAACATAGCAATCCACAACCCTCTGGACTGTCGAATGATTGAAATTAGCCCTTCTATGATTAATATTCGGATTTGCATCTTATGTAAATTGGACAATATAGGTCTGCAAGATAAAGTGCCTTATCTGAGTTCTATCAAAAACCAAAACAACATAGGCTATTTCCAGAAATAGGGTGTACTAAGAAAACATATTGCCTTGCACAAGCTCCATGTGTAACTGAAACTCAAATATTTTGGTGTTGACAAGAAGCCTGTCACCCTTGTTATGTTTTCATTTAGACTCATTGTGTTTGTAAACATATGCCAATTTACCTTGGTAGACCTATACATTCATGTATTTATGTTGTATGTTCCGCCCATATACTGTAATTCTGTCTGCATCACCTGTGCATTCATTTTATCTTATATCATACCTGTTAAATTTACCTGTATCATGGTTAAATTTTGTCATGAAAATGTATTCTTTTTATATACATTTATATATTTTTTTACATTTTTTGCACCAGTGTATGTCACTCAAATTTAGTAAATTTCATTGTTTTTTAGGCGGAGATATGGAGTGTGTTTACTGCAATACTGAAGAAAAGCCGACGCAACTTGCAAGCTTGTTCTGAAGTTGGTTTGATAGAGCACAGTCTCTACCTGTTAAAAGATTCTGATGATGTCATAGCAGGTAATTTATAACACAGGTGAACTACGGGACCACTTGTTGTTGCTCACTGGCAAAGCATTCATTTCACACTTGGAAAAATTGCTATAGATATTTACATGTTATCCATGTTTGAGAGAATCCCTTTCTGTTGGAGCTTGTACGTTCAGCAATACAGTAAAACCTGCTTTAGCAACCACCTGTGTATAAAAGCCACCTGGTCACAAAGACCGTTTTTTGCTGTCCCCAATAGTGTCATTCGTGTACAAGTCAAACTCTATATGAAGACCACCTCCCTATAAAGACTGGTTTTGTTGTGTCCCTAAGGAGGTCTTTATATACAAATATCACTGTACTTCACTTTATTCATCTGCTTAAGTCCATAAGCACTTTCTCAAACTTAAATGAATGTATTAATTATTTATCCAACACAGTTTTGGTGTATAGATTTTTTTCTTAAAATTTCCTGCTCTCATTAATGATGTAACGTATTTTTATTTGTAGTTCAAATTAATCGAAGATGAAAAATGGAGTAAAAGGCACTTAAGTTAACTCATTTACCCCTAAAGACACATTTGGACTGGTCTAAGTCATTGATTTTCAGAAGAATCCATTGTTTTCTAGGGGTTGATAAATTAAATGTTAAAATTTCTGGTTCTCAGAAAATCCCTTGCCTCTGAATATTTGTACTATGGGTTGCTTTGATTACTGTATGATAAATAACGCCAGCATTTTCATATTCCATGGAGACAAAAATAAATACCCTCCTTATGATACAAACAAGTTTAACATATTAGAAGTCAGATCATCAAATATAGTATATGATACAAACCAGTTTAACATAATACATGTGTTGGTTGTCATATCATCAAATGTAATTGTGTAAATTAGCCGAGAGCATACTTATTGTTAATTCTGTTGTTGATCAAAGGAAGGTCCATTAAGTCATTAATTCTGCCTTACTGTGGACTTAGTTGAACAACTATGTATGCATACGATCAAGGGTAATTATATATATATATATATATATATATATATAATATATATATATATATATATTATATTATATATATATATATATATATGTATGTATAAATATATATATATTATATATATATATATATATATATATATATATAAATAAATGGTGTTGTGATTTGGTTTTGATTTTAAATAGAGTTTTACATCACACTCAACAGCTTTTCAGTTATATGGTGGTGGCCAGTTTTTATAAGGTGGTGGAGAAAAGCCGGTTACATTGTACTTGGAAAGGACCACCGCGCTTCCGCATGTAAATTGGCAAACTTTTTCACAAAAATCAGCTTAAGGTCCAGCGGGGCTCAAATAGAGACATATATTATACACTGTATATATAACAGACATATATATTATACGTTTTATATATAACAGAGACTTATATCATATGCTGTATATATAACAGACATATATTATACACTGTATATAACACATGTATTATATGCTATATATATAACAGACATATATTATACATTGTATATAACACATATATTATACACTATATATATAACAGACATATATTATACACTGTATATAACACAGATATTATACACTGTATATGACAGACATATATTATACGCTGTATATAACAGACATATATTATACATTGTATATATAACAGACATATATTATACACTGTATATATAACAGACATATATTATACACTGTATATAACAGACATATGTTATATGCTGTATATATAACAGACATATATTATACACTATATATAACAGACATATATTATACACTGTATATAACAGACATATATTATACGTTGTATATATAACAGACATATATTATACACTGTATATAACAGACATATATTATACACTGTATATAACAGACATATATTATACATTGTATATATAACAGACATATATTATACACTGTATATAACAGACATATATTATACACTATATATAACAGACATATATTATACACTGTATATAACAGACATATATTATACACTGTATATAACAGACATATATTATACATTGTATATATAACAGACATATATATTATACATTTTATATATAACAGAGACTTATATCATACACTGTATATATAACAGACATATATTATACACTGTATATATAACAGACATATATTATACATTGTATATAACAGACATATATTATACACTATATATAACAGACATATATTATACACTGTATATATAACAGACATATATTATACACTATATATAACAGACATATATTATACATTGTATATATAACAGACATATATTATACACTATATATAACAGACATATATTATACACTATAGATAACAAACATATATCATACGCTGTATATATAACAGACATATATTATACACTGTATATATAACAGACATATATTATACACTATATATAACAGACATATTATACACTATATATAACATATATTATACACTATATATAACAGACATATATTATATGCTGTATATAACAGACATATATTATACGCTGTATATATAACAGACATATTATACGCTGTATATATAACACATATATTATACGCTGTATATATAACAGACATATATTATACACTGTATATAACAGACATATATCATACACTATATATATAACAGACATATATTATACATTATATATAACAGACATATATTATACACTGTATATATTACAGACATATATTATACGTTGATATATAACAGACATATATTACCTCTGATGTTGCTTTGAACCAGTGACCCCTGGTGTACAAGTCTAGAGCTCTACTGATAGAGCTAAGAAGGAAATCCAACTATGTAAGACTTGTAGGAACAGCATATAACTACTGGTAATACAGTGAAATCTGTCTCTAGAGACCATCCCATCTGTATCTGTAACCCAAATGTGGTCTCAAAAGACAGGTGGTCTCTCGAAAGAAGTTATATGTGAAGGATTATTTAATCCAGTGGTTTTCAGAATGCGGTTTCAGAAGACAGGTGGGTTTTTTTATGACGGTGGTCTCTCAAAATATGTTCCACTGTACAGATACATGTATGTACACATTACTTAAGATAAACGTTGATATTACAGAATTACTGGTGGATATGTTGAGTTCATTAGCAAGTTACAGCATCACTGTTCGAGAACTCAAGTTGTTGTTTGCCATTTTGAAATCTTCAGGCAGTGAATGGGTTTGTATAATTTGTAATCAAAATAGTTAATTAGTCAAAGTTAAAGAAGCACTTATGATTTGGCGCCATAAAATTTAAGAATAAATTAATTCTACTTTAACTGATTGGAAGCTGATTTGGCTGAGTAGGCCAAGTAGAGAACATTCTTAGTTTTTAGCGAATTATTAAGTTTTATTGTGTGGAAAAATTGTTGTTTTGTATTTTTTCTTTTCATTTACTTTTGACTTTTACACCAGAAGAATAAAAAAAATCAACTATTCTTTTATATTCATACACTTCTAGTCTTCAGTTGGCTACCACTAAAATGTCTAAGTAATCAAAAACTAGCATTGTCTTATTTCGACAGGAAACCAGTGACAATTATATTTAACTTAATTAGCAAATCAGTCTTGTTTATACCTGTAACTTTAGGTCAGTTTAGCTCACCTGGACAAAATGTCCGAAGAGCTAATGCCATGTCCTCGGCATCGCCACTGGACATTTTTAAAATGTAATTAGTAGAGCTTTTATATTTCTCAGTGTGCAGTCCTTATGATCAGCCCCACTAGATGGCACCATGACCTTTGACCTCATAACCTAGATAATGCAATTTGACCTACTTCTTTGTCAAAATTTCAAGAATGATATACAATGCTTCCCTGGCAAGCTTTGTTGTCCTCTGACATCTCTTGTTATAAGATACATAATTACAATTTGTGACAATCTAATATCACATTTCAAACAGTAAACTAATATTGAAGTTTTTATTTTTATTTATTTTTTTTTATTTTCAGCAACGGCATTCTGTAAGACTTTTGTCTGTACTGGAACTGATGCCACAGAGAGATGGACCAGATGAATTCTTTAGTTTTCCAGGCAAAAAAGGATCGGTACATATATAGAATAGTTTTAGACACCTTTTGGAAAGAAATTAATTAGAAATTACATCATATATTAGCATTGCATTCTTATTTTCTGCATTGTAACAAACACCTCATTTAATTAACATTGTGTGAATAATAGAGTCCCCCTATTGTTGATAAGATAGAATTATCTCGACCCAGGGAGCAAGACTATTCAATGTCTAGCCCAAGGCTGTAACCAAGATCTAGACATTGTAGAATCATGACCTGAGGGTTGAAATTTTTCTGTTTCCACTAAATGATTATTTTTCTCCTACCAACATATTACAAGTGATGCATATGTGTATAGTTATTGATATTTTAAAATATGTATGAGGTAATACAGAGGTTCTGGCTAACTTATGGTTAGTGAGTGTAGCTTGTCTACATCGTAGGGCATCGTAAGATGAAATGATATACTCTGATTCATATAACTTGGCAGGGCGGAGTAACCTTTTGATTATCATATGGATAATTCTACTCACTTTTCAGTTATGACAAGCCGAACAGGAAAGTTTTATTCCTATTTATTATGACAAGTAGGAACAATTACTCTTACCAGTAAAATCTGTACTTGTCCAGGTCAGGAAAGGGTTCATGAGACTCCACTCTGCCAGGTTATATGGTTTACTATAGATACACCTCTCTAAAGTGAGAGATATACAAGTGCATTCTGGGTAAGATTTAACTCTAAACTATTGGATCACTGTAGCAGGGTATGCTAACTCATCAACCCCTGAAAAACAATGGACTCTGTTGTAAATCAATTACCTAGACCAGTCCAAATGTGTCTTTAGGGATGAATGGATTAAAAACTCTCCCTGCATAGTCATGGGACCCGTAGCACAGGTCATATTTGTTGTGCTACACCTAGAGTTAGTGATATAGAGATTCCACAATGAGTGTAAGTTAATTATCATGTTTATCTAATTTGAGTTAGTTAATTTTCAAAATTTGAAAAGACATGAGGTTCAACAAGTGTCTTTTCAGAAAAAGACAATTAACTAAGGAGAGTTAGATAAACATGATAATCAACTTACATGAGTTGTTGAATCTGTTTCTACCATAACTGAAAACCACTGATTGGTACTATGGGTTATCAGCCTACATCATGTCTTGGGCATCTAGACACTATCAGGTTCAGACTCATAATCATTCAATCTCCAGATTACATCAATATGTCAAAGGTAGGAAACCCAGCATTGTTAGAGACTTCAGTAACGGACCTCTTTCCCTCCATATACTTTAATCTCCAACTTTGACCGCTGACAACTGGTCTGATGCAACTTCATGTACAAACATTTCATTACAGTAGTAGTTCGGGCTCAGCCAATGAGATTTATTCAGCCCTGTTGGTTATTTGTACATGTTTAACTAACTGCAGCTTCGTTTATATCACCGCTTGAGAGTGGTACATCAACACAAGTTATGGTAGAAATCTTAACACTGAATGGATAACAATTGGAATTGATTTTAGAAATGTGATTGTAGAATCTTTAAAGCCATGAATTCTGATGTAGAACACTATTACATGCATATTGATAATATTTTTTCATGTGCTTTTTCATTTCTTGTGTTTTGTAGTATATTGGACTGCCTCCAATTAAGACTTGGCCGTACCAGAGTGGATGGACTTTCACATGCTGGTTAAGACTTGATCCTGTTACGGGGGTAACCGTCGAAAGGGAGCGACCATATCTTTATTGGTTAGTATCACCTTTATTCAGACACTCAGAAGGCTACAGCAGTATATGACTTTTAATGCATAAGGCCTAGTATTATTTCTCTGTAACATACATACTATCAATACCAATCACTATTTTTAGTATCACCACCTCTGAGATGTGTTTTATAAAATATCGTAAATGGATAATTTGGTACATTTTGTATGAAGTTTGTATGGAAAATTACCGAATACCAATTTACAACAATTTATGAAATGTGGCACAAATTTTTGAAGATGAAAAGTACTTTTTCATGTCTGTTTTATAGGCGTATGATGCTCAATTATTTTATTTCCTGATATCAAAGTTCAAGACAACCTATGTTTTTTACTATTTCATGAGATCATTTGACAACATAAATATGCTTTGTGATATTTTATTTATCTATTTGGTTTTTTTTTTAAAGTAACAGATGTAGCTATATCTCCAGCTTTAAGATTAACAAAATTGTATATCTGTTCAGCTTTAAGATTAACAAAGGTGTATATCCTTTGGTTAAGATTTAGTAACAGAAATGTTTATCTTTTCAGCTTTAAGATAAACAAGTGTATTTTAACTTTTCAGCTTTAAGACAAACAAAGGTGTTGGATATTCTGCTCACTTCCTGGGTAACACACTTGTTATCACAACAATGAAGATAAAAGGCAAAGGCTTTCAGCACTGCGTCAAATACGAGTTTATACCAAGGAAGGTATGTTGATTTTCTTTGTGTATTATGCTGATAGTAAAATTAATAGAATCTACCCCTACTTTGAGGGTATGACAAAGGAATCTCCATCTGAGGGTAAGATTCTTATCCTGAGGATTGAGATTCCTTTGTCATACCCACAAGGTTGGGGTTGATTATTTTTCTCCCATGTTTTAAATACATGAAGGCCTCTATATGTTGATCTACACAAATAAAATCTTACATAATTCACTGCATTCTAGACCCCACAGACACCATGCATCATAAATTGTATTGTGAGGTTATAGCGCATGTAGCTTGTCAATACCCTAGGAGTTGACAGGGAAATTATTCACTGTCAAATTGAAGGAAACATCTGTGAAGAATGGTAGAAATTCTAATTAAAAACCCATCTCTAATTGTTCCTGTTTCCTGATATGACATAATCAGGATCTAATACAATTCACTATGGTGTCACGTGCATATGACTTCGTAGGTGTTTGATTTTCGACCAATGAAAATGCGACTAATACAATCTTGTAAGTTTATCAAATGGCAAATGTAAGAGATTGGTTTTTAATTAGATTGGTAGTAAGACAAAGTCAAGTTGAGATGTCACAGGCCTAGATCTATGCTTGCTAGCTATATATATATATATATAGATATATATATATATATATATATATATATATATATATATATATATATATATATATATATATATAGTACATTGAAGTGGCATAATGACAAGTGATATGGGATTTCCTTTTTAGGGTCCCTATGAAATCATGTGGCACTCCCTCTTTTTTCCAAGATGTTTAAATGATGTTTTACGTGACATTTAACAATTTTTCAGTTATATGATCCCGGCCAGTTTTCAGTGGTGGGGGAGAGGAAACCTGGTTAAATTGTTCCCAGATAGGGACCACAGGCTTCCTGCAAGTTAACTGGATGCAGTACTGTAACTTTCTCACAAAAACGTTTTAGGGCATCGAGAAAGAAAAAGTCATTATTGGTTTAAAAAATCACATGCTAGTACTTGTCCCAATGCTAACCAGAAACCACCTGTTTGTAACATCAATACAGAATCATCTACTTAACTAGGGCTGTATCAAGGAATATGTGATTTACTGGTAATTGAATTGGGGGGGTGCATTGAAAATTATTTTTAGAATTCATTGAATATTATGCTTTGATTTATATAGATTGAAGTTCTTAGTATATTACATTTTGTATTTTAAGTTTATTGAATATTAAGAACTTAAAATGAAACCATAGATATGTAAAGTAGAATATGTAAGTTATAAATTTATTATATTTTCTGAAATTAATAGTTCATCTTGGGAGTATACAAGATTGGCCTTAATGGACATGTGTTTGTTATTTATAGGAAGATTTGATTAAATATTTTGCTGTTACTGTTGATAGATAAAAACTTATCCTTTTAAAAGATACTTTCTTTGAAATTTAGTAAACAGGATATGAGGTATATCATTATTGTCTTTTTTGCTACAAAAATAATTTTAGATAATGATAAAAAATAAATAACATGACATCATATCAACTGGTATGACATTATAGCAAATCTTATAACATTATATAAACTTGTATGACATTATATCGACTAGTATGACATTGTATCATCTTGACTGAAATATCAAATTGTATGACATCAATTTTTATGACATTATATCAACTGGTATGACATCAAATTGTATGATATTATATTAACTCATATGACATATCAACTCATATGACATATCAACTTATATGACATATCAACTTGTATGACATATCATCTTGTCTGACATTATATCAAATTGTATGACATTATATCAACTCGTTTACACATTTCACTTGCAGTGGTATATGGTATCTGTTGTACATGTGTATAATCGTTGGAGCAAGTCAGAGCTGAGATGTTACATAAATGGAGAGCTGGTCTCTCACACAGACATATCATGGCTGGTCAGCACAAGTGATGTAAGTTTTGAGACTTGCCTTTATTTCTATGGTCCAGGTAGTGCACTCGCTTCTGACCAATGAGACCTAGATTTGATCCTCAGTTAGGACAGTGGAGACTGTGGGATGTCATGGCAGTTGCAAGCTCAAACGCGTTGGGTTATTTCAGTATCTCTGAGTTCTCTGATTTCCACCCATAGTTAACTACTCTCGTGCCAACATCAGAGCCAAAAGGATACAGTGGAACCACTTATAATGAACGCTGTTACATTGAAATCCCACTTTATTTGAAATGATTTGGATTTGGTATCCTTTCCTATTCATTTCAGTATATATCCGACTTCAATTGTACATTGGTTAAGATCCATGAACTTATTTGTGAATCATTTTAGGTTAAATAAAAGTTCAACTTTTTATGGTCTGCCTGACTGATTTTTAAATCACAATAAAAAAAATAAACAGGTTTTTAAACTTGAAATTTTATGACAGGTCATTCTCCAATTGAATTCTCATTTTAACCGTGTTTATTAATCTATTTCAGTAGATTGCAGTTGTTAGATATGATAATATATACAAGTGTATTATATTTTTTCAGCCTTTTGATAAATGTTATCTTGGAGCGAGTTCCGAGGGTGAAACTGATCACATGTTTTGTGGTCAGATGTCAACAGTGTACTTGTTTAGTGAGGCACTCACACCACAACAGATCTCCAGTATTTACCAGCTAGGATCAAGTTACAAAGTAAGTACTTGTGTACTTAAACTGTTCTACTGACATGTGGGTATGTGTAGTCCCACCTGATTTTTCTTTTTAACTATTTATTCACATACCTTTTAAACAGCTGTTTCTGGAAGTTTATTTAAATGACTGCTTTGGTTTAAATCTCAGACTGAAGTGCATGAATCAGGTTGTCACAACATTTATGATATTTGGAATTTTATTTTAAATATTATTTGACTTTTTCACAGAATCCATGAAATAATATGGGTAGAAATGTAGTCCTTAAATCTTCCTATACATGTACATACATATGTTGTTAGTTAAGTTCATATGTTCTTTCTTTTCAGAGTCAATTTAGATTTGAAAATGAAAGCGGTGTTGGAGCAAATGAGGTCAACAGAAAGGTAAAAAACAATAGAATCAACACCCTGCATTTGATATTTATAATTTTTTAATTATTGAAGAATCATGTGAGTCTTACACAAATGTTTGACATCTATATGTCATTTTCTCAAATCTTAATGTTCTTTGATGACAGGAAAAGTATTTAAAGATGATGCTTTACAACCAGTTTTATTTCATGCAAAAATATTTCAAATATCAATAAATCCATTTCATTATTTTCTTCTCATACAAAAAGTTTCCATATTGAAATGGATATAAAGGTCACAGGAAATTAGTCCCGCTTTGCAAGTTGGGGACTGGGACCTCAGAGGTCCATTGTTTAGAGCACCATGCTTTAAACCATGAAATCTCTCGCCTCTAATCAGAATGGATTCTGAGTTGATTTTTGTGAAAATTATACAGTGATACTTGTGTGTAAAGACCCCAATCGGGACACAACAAAACCAATCTTTATAGGGAGGTGGTCTTTATACACACAGGTGGTCACTAAAGCAAGTTTTATTGTACCAGTTTACTTGGGGGAAGGCTGGTGGTGTTGTTACTAAGTTTTCTCCTGGCTTCCCCCATGTGACTAAAAAATGTTGAGTGCAGCATTAAACAAAATACAAATTCCATCAACAACAAGTGACTGACGCATGATCATTACAGTTTATATGAGATGAAAATTACCTTAGAGTTTATTGTTTTTGTTTACTTGTAGCTACTGTATGATGGGAAACTGACATCAACAATCGTTTTCATGTACAACCCGATCGCCTGTGATGGACAGCTGTGTCTGGAATCATCTCCCAAAGGAAATATCCCACACTTTGTACACGTACAGCATGCTTTGATGTCAGGGGTAAACTCTTTCATTATGTTTTTTCTGTTTTGCTAATCAACATAGTTTGATTATCTCTCTGTATAAGAATTTGTCACAATTTGATAACTGTTTTTATTATTATTATTATTATTGAAACAAACTAATGAAAAACAAAATGAATGATTATAATGAATTAATAGCAATAATAAATGGCACTTACATGATCTTGTTGACAATCTTTGTTCATATGAAATTGAAGCTATCATTTGATTGGCTAGGAAGTCAGGTGAACCACTGCTCTTTCAGTCACCTGTTTTTTTCACCTGACTATTTCAGTAGATGTACAGAGTATAATTTTGTAGTCTGACATGATATAGAGAGATAATCGTACATTCTTGTTTTCTATTGTAGGATGTGAAGGCTGTCATTACGCATTCTATTTTTAGCACATTGCATTCCCTCGGAGGTGTCCAGGTAAGATACAGGATAGACATTTTGGAGTTCTCTCTAATTAGCTTTGATTTTATTCTTGGGTATCACTTTTTGTATGTTTAACTTGTATGTGGTCAAATTATTAATTCAAACAAACTATTGATATAGTAGATCTGATCTTGATAGGCCAAAGTCAGTATTAAATTCATTCTCCCAAAGTATTAGGAGAAATGAACCTTTTTGAGACAAAACCACATGTTTATAGTAGATCAGGTGGTTTCTCAATTGTGGTTCCGTTATACTGTTTTGTTGACTTTATACATAATTGTATACTGCAAATGTTATTTATATGCAATTTATGTTAAACTGAAGATGATCTTTAAGTAAAATTAACCAATAAGATCAGAGGCCTCCGTGGCCTAGTGGTTAGAGCATTGCGCTTTAAATCACAAGGCCTCTCACCTCTGGTTCGAATCCAGCTAGGGTCATTTCGAATTAAGTGGGAAAGTTTGCCAGTTTTCTTGCGGAAGGTCGGTGGTCTTTACCCGGGTAACCGGGTTTTCTCCTCCACCAATAAAAAACTGGACGCCATCATATGACTGAAAAATTGTTGAGTATGGCGTAAAACAAAAAAAATCAAAATCAAACCAATAGGATCCTAAGATATTCTGAATTTCTTCTTAAAATAAATACAGATATATAAAATTCTGTCTCTCTGATTTGCAGGTGATATTTCCATTGTTTGGACAGCTTGATTTACCTGTAAACAAAGGCCCTGATACACAGAGTGAAGTTGATACAACAATATGGTTAGTATTTTCTACCTGTTTAGTTTACAGGTATTTAACCTGTTTGGTACACACAAGTCTTTTACCTGTTCAATACACAATTAGTACTTTACCTGTGTAATACACAGGTGAGTATTTTACCTTTCCCAGTAAACATTTAATGTTTTACATGTGCAGTACACAGGTGAGAATTTTACCTGTGTAGTTTATTGGTGAATATTTCACCTGTTAATTAGACTGGTGAATATTTAACCTCTGTAATATATTGATGTTTATTTACTGAACAGGTGAGTATTTTACCTGTTCAGTACACATATTGGTATTTTACCTGTTCAGAACACATATGGGTATTTTACCTGTTCAGTACACATATGGGTATTTTACCAGTTCAGTATACATTTGGGTATTTTACCTGTTCAGTACACATATGGGTATTTTACCTGTTCAGTACACATATGGGTATTTTACCTGTTCAGTACACACATGGGTATTTTACCTGTTCAGTACACATATGGGTATTTTACCTGTTCAGTACACACATTGGTATTTTACCTGTTCAGTACACTGTATACCTGGACATTGTCACCATATTTGTCCTTAGACATGTTAGATTTGAGAGCAGATTTGAAATGACAACAAAATGTTCAAGTTTGATAACAGAAGCACAGTCATATATGCCATCCATAACCAATTCTCTGCTAAGACCACAACCAAACTCTTTGTTATCTAGATTATACTTTTAGTAAAGATTTATGTGATGTACCGCCTATCTAGAGAGACCACATTTCAGTGGCAGACAAGGATCTCATGCGTAATTGCATTTATCTTATTTTTGCAGCTCCAGGTTGATGAGTATTCTGTGT
The DNA here is from genome assembly GCA_030159075.1 of Atrina japonica. NCBI lineage: Eukaryota > Metazoa > Mollusca > Bivalvia > Pterioida > Pinnidae > Atrina > Atrina japonica. The sequence continues at coordinate 846,112 of BROG01000256.1, read as the reverse complement.
AATCTACTGGAGAGCTCGGTCACTATACAACAACAAATGATGCAGAACAAAGGATTTCTTGTCATTGGTTACCTCCTGGAGAAAGTAAGAAATATATGTCCGATTTATCTGTTTTTCATATCCGAAGTATATATGTTTCAAAGTTTAAACTTTGTTTTCATTCAAGAGTCACAAAATAACTTATTTTTCCTACAATGTGGGGAGAATTTATTATTTGTTATTTTTCCTACAAGATGATGGGGAACATTTATTATTTGTCAGATAGAGAATGGGAAGTTCAGCTTCAGAAGCCGGTGTCTGAGTTTGAAATTCAGTAAGCATCACATCAATTTGAATTATTATTAGGGAACAATGAAAACAATTTTAGTTTGAATTTTGTTGATAAATAAAAACAACAAAAGTAACGAAATTAAAACGACAACAGAATATTATGATTCTAAACTATTTCTTTTCTGTTGCTCAAGATGTGTTTGCAATTCCAATGTGAAATTTTTATTTACTGTCCGCACAACATGTTAAGATTTTTCCGATTTCCATGTTGTTCATTTTAGTGCCCCCGATGATTATGCCATATGGGACTTCATAGTTGTCATTAGTTGATTAATTATTTGGGACAACCACTACCAGATCCTCAGCTCAAGCCTACTCGTAGGGGCGAGCAGGTGTAACAAATTCCATCATGGTTGCACGTTAAACACAAGGAGCCTCTCCAGAGCTACAGGGGTAGTTCCGGCGTGTGGCAAGGGCTTTGAGTAGTCACGCCGCACGTTAGATCAACTCTGATTGATTGATATTTTTAGACAAAGTGTTTAACTCTTCTTATACATTGAAATAAAGTATTTAAATTTCCATGTTTTTGTGAACTTTTCAGGCTAGTAGAGATCACGTGACTCCAGAGGTACTGGAGTTATTTCTGCGTATGACACAGTACCTAGTCACGCTGCCGACTGGCAGTTTACTGCTGAAGCATCTGTTTGATCATATCCTATTTAACCCATCCCTTTGGATAAATTCAAGTGTCGGGGTAAGTGATGTTTAAATCTTAATATAATTTTATAATACTGTTTTATTTTCTTAATGAATGAGTGAAATTTGTTCCAAAGCATGTATAGGTATTAACTCAACAAGCCCTGGAAAACAATGGATCCTTCTGTAAATCAGTGTCTTGGACCAGTCCAAATACATCTTAGGGTTGAATGAGATAAAGAAACATTTAAAATATTTTCAGTTTAGCCTTATCACTCCTACTTTTTATCCCCCACTTTGGAAGAAACAGGGGAATTAATTTAGGTTTGTCTGTCTGTCTGTCCCTCTATCTATCATGATTCGTTTCCGTGCAATCACAGCAACAAATATCCAATTATTTCAAACTTGGTAACAATGATAAATGCCAAGTTCGATCACAAAAAAAAAAAGTCATGTCAACAGCATGAAAATTACATCTTTCAACCTAACCTCAAAAGAGTTGACCTCAAAAGAGTTGACCTACAATATGATTGCCCCTTTACGAAAGGGGGTATATAAATTCTAGAAATTAGCTTCTAATCTGAGATACCAGTTAGGTTTATAGTGTATAGGGGCTTGGGACAGGTTAAATATGCCATATGTCTTCAGTTTCTGTGCATCAAAAAATTTCCAAAATAATTTGACATCCTTTCCCAACAAATTGATGCATTTTATTTCCTTATTCTTTCCAGGTACAGACAAAACTGTATTGTTACCTAGCAACAGAATTTATTAACAATGCTCAGATTTACAACAACATAAGAAGAGTCAGTGCTGTCTTACAGACAATGCACACCTTGAAGCTGTTTTACTGGGTCATAAACCCCTTTGACAGAAGTGGCGTCATACCCAAGGGTACAGGTAAGTATCAAAATAGAAAGGGGGGGGGTCAGTTTTTAAGTGGTTAGAGCATCATGCTTTAACAGAAGTGGCGTCATACCCAAGGGTACAGGTAAGTATCAAAATAGAAAGGGTGGGGTCAGTTGTTAAGTGTTTAGAGTATTATGCTTTAAGCCATTGAGTTGAAAAGGAAATCCCAACCCTCGTGGTAAAAAATCTGAAAGTCTAAACCTCAAAATCCTCGGATTCGACAACTAGGGGCAGATTTTATGAAAGGACCCAAATCCTAAATCTTAACTTTTAGGTCTAACTACCATGGCAATGATCGCTGATTGGTCCATCCTATGACAGTTAGGACTAAGACGTAGGATTTAGGACTTAAGACTTTTTGTAAAACGAGCCCCAGATTTTTACCATTTCCTTATATATGTGACACGCCAGGTTCTATTAATCTTTGCTTTCCAGTCAGTCATCACAAAATTTAGTAGTTTTACAAAATTGAAAAGTAAGAAGCCATTGATTTTCAAGTTAAAGTCACAATTACTTTGTTTCTTTTATTTAATATTTGCAAATATTGTTTCAAATTTGCTTTTGAAATGTTGTGGTAATTTTTTTTTTACAAATATTGGTAATATAAATCTGATTTTTTGCAGATGGTCCAAGGCCATCTCGAGATGAGATTGTAAAACTGCGATCCTTTATGCTGTTGTACTTAAAGCAGCTCCTTCTGAAAGGTCAGGGAGTTCAGGAAGATGAGCTTCAGAGTCTTCTCAATTACCTGTCCACTTTACATGAGGTAGGTACATACGTACTTAATATCATACCTTCACTTGAATGACGGACAACAAGATATCTCAAAATCAAATTCTTTTTGAAGGAAAAGCCACTAAAATTCAAACCCTCGATAAGTGATTTTACAGTATATCAATGTTTGAATTTGAACATTTTTAGTCCTTACTGGTGAATTTAGATTGTTCTAAGGGGATATTATGTAGTATTATCATGAATGATGTTTCAAACTTTAACTAGATAAATGATTTTAAAGAAACAGGTTTATTTTCTTATGAGATTCAAGTCTTCATGTAGAAAAATGATATGAAAACTTGCTAATGGAATTTCCCAGTATTCAAAATATGTATTTTATTGATTATATTTTGGATAATTTTGTATTGAAATCCCCCACCTTCCACTTGATGCAGTAAAATGATGTATGATGCATTTTAATAGCCTAGTAACTGTTATTAAATTGAGGAGACTTACTGACTTGTTGAGGAATGGTTAAGCTGGCATCAACAACAAATATCTGATTGATGTTATTTTATAGGATTTGTTATTAACTCATTGTAACTGTGTCTATAGCAATTCATGATAAGACTTTCCATTACAGGACGACAACCTGATTGATGTACTCCAACTCACTGTCTCGTTTATGGCAGAACACCCCCAGTCCATGGTGCCAGCATTTGACAAGAAAGGTGGAATAAGGTAAGATGGATGTTAAGTTTTAATATTGTAAAAAATCATCTGGAACTTAGCTGTACTAAGATGTAAAAAAGCTGCAGAGTCTTATATATGTTTAAAGGTTTTATATAAATTTTTAAAACATACGCAAAGAAATGCTGCGTTATATCTTTTGGCTGGATTACAACGCAATTTCTGCTGATAGATAGGTATCTGCTACCTGTCTGTCCATTCAGTGTCAACATATTGATGTTTTTACTTGTGTTATTTATAGTCAAGGTATAAGACCTACAGTGAGCAAGTTGGCAAGTGAAATTTTGTTGTTGTAGATATTACATGCAAAGGGAATATAGGTTGTTATTACCTAGTTTTTACGGTACAATGACTTTGAGAATTCTCTGATTTACCTTTTTTGCTTGTGTTTTTAACAGCCAAAGTAAAAGAAGTACAATAACGAAAGTTGAGATGTGGAGTTTTGTTGTTGTCAACATTATATGCCAAGCAAAAGTAGGTCACTGTGACCTAGATTTACAATTCAGTGAATTGAAGAATTCTGTGTGCTGATGACACTATTACACGACCTTATTACCTAGTTCTCATGGTTCGTTGATCAGTAGAATGCTGTTTGTGATTAAATTGATTGTGAAATAACAGAAGTGCTTAGATGGATTGCATTTTAATCTTTTGTAATCATGAAACCACTTCTGTCTTTGGTCGAAGCTAATGATCATACAGATTGCTGAAGATGTCGAACAACGATGCAACTTTGATAGAGTCGACATCACATTATGTGTGTGGATAAGACACTATACATGTTGTATGTTTCAGTTTAGAGAATTCTCTAATTTACCTTTGTGTTTTTATAGCCAAAGTAGCAGTCCAAAGGCAAACATTCCCTTGTCCATGAATAGCATCAGGATGATGATGCAGTACCCAATATCAAATTTCCTGATTGACTTAATTTGTGTTATGTCAAATGTCAATGTAATTTTGACATATCGCCATTGATAGTTTCATGTTGATATTGTTTTACATTTAGATATGTTTCAACTGTTTTTCACCTTACTTATTGAAGGATGTCAGGAGCACCTAAAAATAATATTCCAGGTATTCTATATAGCAGATCCAGTGACATCTTTAAAGATACAAATTCAATTTCATACTTTCAGTTTTTTTCTTTTATTTCAGGACTGTTTTCAAACTGCTAGCATCGCCATCAGAAGAGTTACGGTTCTTGTCTCTAAAGCTTTTGGGATTCTGGCTAATGAGAAGTACACACAAGTATGTATATGTTGTAATTTCTTGTTTTTGTTGTTGTCTTAACCCATACACCCCTAAAGACTCATTTGGGTCAGCCCATGTCATTAATTTAAGGTAGATTCTTTTATTGTTCAAGGGGAGATGTGTTCAAATTGATGGTGGAAATACTCATACTTGCACCATGATTAAGAAAATATTTAATTGATATGCCTGAACTAGGTTTCTTAGTGGCTTGGCTGGTAGTCAAGTGTTTAAACAGTTTTTAAATTAAAAATAGATTTTCAGGATATAAAAGAAAAACTAATGAAAAAATGATGTTTCAGGCTGTGTTGCTTGGTTATTTCGAAATCAATTTTTACTTTCAGCTTTGTTTTGTCAAAATGAAACTTTTTTTTAATTTTCTTACTTGTGACTAACTTTGTCAGAAAATTACATAAAGACATCAAAATAGATAATCAGATGAAAGAAATATAAAAATCAAGAGGACTTTGATTAATGATTTGATAAAAATATTTACCTATTGCATTGTTTTTGTAAAGAATGCTAAATATGCAATAAATTGAAATTAAGAAGGGAAATAAAAGGAAATTATTTTTTATTCCATTACAGAAGAAAACAGGATGCGATGGGTCCTCACAATCTCTTTTCTCTGATCGGAGAACGTTTGATGCTGAATGAACAGTGTATTTCAATGCCGATCTACAATGTATTGTTTGAAGTAAGTCTCACAATAATGGAAGTATGTACAGTTTCAGGAGGAATAAAATGTGTTTTCCCATTGTTTATCTAAAAGTTGATTTGATAAACAAACTTTAACCTCCATTTTCTCAAAACCATACTTTCAAAAATTTTGGTAAATTACTTGAACATCTGTGTCAGTGAGACATCAAGATATTGTCAAATTACAGAATAATGCTTATTTTCTGCAATTTCCAAATACCTAGATATGTCAATATTTTCTTTTTTGAGTTTTGTTGCTGATTTTGTCCAACACAATCACGGATTGGTATGGTGCTTTATAGCCATGAAATACAGATGAGTTAAATAATGGTCAACTCGGACAGTATTTCCAGTGTTATGGGACTTTAAAATCTTTATAAATGGCTTAGCTCTCTAGAGCATATAATTTCCTAGACACATCTTGGTTATTATCATAGATTTTCTTGGTTTTTGTTTTTTTGTTTTTGTTTTTTTGTTTTTTGTTTTTTTTTCATCATCAAATCATTAATAAACTGTTTGTTTTTCTTGTCAGCTGTTGACAGAAAGGATGACAATGGAGCATTGTTCTGAAAAACACACAGAGCCGGAATCTTACTTTAGGATAGAAAATTCTTGTAAGTATGAAGTACAAGACAAGTATTGGATATAAAGGGAAATTACAAATTGGTTTATTTTAAGCCCACCTCACTCTTATGTATCTGATTAAGACCAGTGGTTGAGGTCAGGTTTACCTGCTTCTTCTGTACATACATCAACATAACTTTCATCACATGTACATCTTACGATTCTTAGCTTACACAGTGGAACTTGTATATAAAGACCCCCAATAGGGACAAAAGAAAACCAGTCTTTATAGGGAGGTGGTGTTTATATAGACGTTGAGTTGTACACATATGGTACTATTGGTGACAATAAATAACAGTCTTTATGACCAGGGGGTCTTTAAACACAGGTGGTCGCTAAGGCAGCTTTTACAGTATGCTTTAGATCCTGGATAAGTCTGGTAACCATTGAAAATATGATCCTGTTTTAGACTTAGTCTATTTTCAATGCTGTTGTTTAGGTGATATGTTTAGGTCACATTTATAAGGGATCTAAAGTATGTTGTGTAAGGTTAGCTTTGTAATATTTGATTACTGTGTGTTTTCTCCTTTTGAGGGTACCATGGTTACTCAAATTTTTCATTGTTCATCTTTCCATGTAATTTAAAAAAAAAAAAATTAGCCTTTGATGCAGACATTATTATGACCTTTGTGATGATATCAAATTTGTATGATACTTTTCTTTGTCTTTTACAGCTGTACTGAAGGTCGTCGCCACAATGATCCGTCAGTCAAGACCATCAGCAGAAATTATGGAGGTTAAGAAAATATTCCTTTCAGATCTCACTATACTGTGCAATAACAACAGAGAAAACCGAAGGTATTGATTACAAGTGTCTTTATATATCATAGAAAAACACATTTTGCGGTTTAGTGTGTAAGCCACTGCTTGCAGTGGTTGATTGGTAGAGACTTGCAAGCGGAAGCTCTCGAGTTTGATTCCCAGACCAGGTGATACTTAGACTTTAAAAATGGTAGTGGTTGTTCCTTCGCCAAGCGCTCCGCATACAAAGTGAAAGTTGTCCGTCTTTCGAATGAGACTGAAAAAAGAGGTCCTGTGTCGTGGAAGTTTGGCACATAAAAAGAACCCTCACTGCACTGGTGTCAGTCCAAACCACAGGCCAAAATATGTAACACATCACCTAAAGCTGGTGACATCTCAATAAAAATTCTTGGGGGATGTAAAACAACAATCATACAAACAAATTAGTGTGTAAACAGTAAACCTTCGTAAAGATTTAGTACAAGATCCATAATTTTATCATGCAAAACCTGTCAGTTGTGTTGATATTGTCACTCAGTACATTTTGTGCTGTTTAAAAAAAAACATTGGCAAATGAGATCTGTGTGCCTTTCGTCCATTTTTATGTGTGATTTTGTTATTCTAATTGCAAAGTGTTTCCCAATCACATCTTGTTTTTTTTTTACTTTGATGATAGAAAATAAACAGGATATCATCAAGTTTATTGAATATTACTGATCTACCGTATTTTCTTTTAGCTGACCTAGTTACAGAACAGTTACAACCCATTTGTATTAGAATGTCTGTCGACCTATAGCAAATTGTCTAGCAAGTTCTATTTTTATCTTGATGTTTACAGAACTGTCCTACAGATGTCAGTGTGGCAGGATTGGCTCTTCTCTCTAGCGTACATCTACCCTCATAATGAAGAGGAACAAAAGATCACCGACACAGTCATGGCGCTGTTCCGGATGCTACTTCACCATGCTATTAAGTTTGAATACGGAGGCTGGAGAGTCTGGATAGACACATTGGCAATTTTACATTCCAAGGTGAATATTGTGATCTGGCAATTGAATCAATATGATATCCCATCTATAATGAAAATTTTGTGTAATTTTTTGCGGTAAATGTAATAGTTTTCCAGAGTCCTATTTCCCATAAATTAACTGGTATATGTAACAATGTGTAAAGTTAGTGTAGGCTTAGACTGAACATCATCACTGAAGTTTTTTTACTAGTAAAAACTAAAAAATATTTGTATATTCTAAGGTCATTTGGTTAAATATAAACATTTTATTTATTTACCTACTGTTTACAGAGTTATTTTTACCCCCTGTTATTTTTGCCGTAATGCACTTGCAAATGGTTTCACCCCATTTTAAATTCACCCAGACTATATTAAAAATAGATGAATTTACCATTTTGAATTCGCCCACTGATGATAAGTGTGAAAGGGGCAAAAATAAAATGGGGGCGAAAATTTCCCTGTATACAGTATTTTGTATGTTGCTTATTTTTAAAATTACTTCTTTCTGTGTGCTTATCTATGACTGAGTATTAACATGTTTATTTTTCATTTTCTTTTCCTAGGTTGCTTACGAGGATTTCAAAATTCATATGTCAAGGATGTATCAGCAATATGATCGCCAAAGAACAGATGACATTGACCCCGAACAAAGAGATAATTATCCCATAAGCACTATTTCAGGGGTATCCGACAGGGAAATGAATAAACCCGTACCAAAAAGCTCTGTACAAGTCAGAGAAATTGATGATGACTTGGCAGCATCTAAAGACACAAAAAGTGAAAGTTCAAGTGAGGATCAAAATGGGGAAATTGAACCAAACAAAGACGTTCGAAAGTTTGTAGAGGAAGTTGTAGAAACGGCTGTAAATATTGTAGAAAATAGAAAGTCTAAAGATGATGGGACATTGGCTGAACAAAGATCTGCGTCAGAGGCAGGAGCTCAGATTGAGAATCAAATGGAACAAGCCTCTAGTGCTGAACCCAGGATGATACCAAATGAACCAAGAAACTACCCTTCAAGAACCCCATCAATGAGGGGAGATGCACAGAAAATATTTAATCCTGGACCGAGAGCTCCACCTTTCCGAATTCCAGAATTTAGATGGTCCAGTTTACACCAAAAATTACTTTCTGATTTGTTATTTTCTATTGAGACAGACCTTCAAGTCTGGAAGAGGTATGTTTTAACTTGTATCTTGTTACTTTTGTTTATCAGTTTAATTTTAAATATAGAACAGTGTCAAAAATTAACAGAACTAAATAGAGCTAAGAGAGTTTAAAGTAAAATTAAGAGTCCAGACAGAAATTTTGAAATATGGGCAAATATATTTGTAGGGGCCTACACTCTGTGAGTGTTAATTTTCATCCCAAGCTCAGCTATTGACTTGAAATATTTAGAGAATTGTGACATTTTACAGAAATTCTTTAGGATACTTTTTAGGCATATATCATCATGTCTCATGCTTTGATTAGCTATTGCAAACTTCTAGTCATGGACTTCCCATATCACCAGATGTATGTGAAATGCCCAAATTTAGACTTGAGCTAAAGACTTACCGGTATGACAATACACTATGGATTCTATCAACCACTAGCAATGGTATACATGGTAGAGCATTCCAAGCGGAAATGCTGTGTCCGATTTTCTGGTACTTGTTCTTAACAAAACCTTTAAAAATGGTGGTGGCTGTTCCTTCTCATGAAGTGAAAGCCTTTTATGTGTAGGATTTTAGTTTTGATTGGTAGAAATTGAAACCAACCAGGATTTGAGCTTAAAGTATAGATATTGTGCCCTAGTAATGTAGTGTAAGTAAGATTCATTTAATTTTGTGGATTATTTTTTATGTAAAAAAAATCCCTAAAACAGGCAAAACATGCATAAACTGCCTTTTATTTTTACAATGCTGAGATTCAAAGATTATAGAATTTTTATCTTTTTATTTTTTTTTTTTCAGCCATAGTACAAAGACTGTGATAGATTTTGTGAACTCCAGCGAAAATCACGTGTATGTCGTAAATGTCACACATATGATTTCCCAGCTGGCAGACAATTTAATTACATCCTGTGGTGGATTACTTCCCCTTTTGGCAGCCGCAACTTCACCAAATGTAAGTTTCTTTTTTTTTTTGTCCTTCACTCTATGATTGTGTATTGCTCTATGATTTTGTATCAGATCTAAATTCAGAAATTAAATTTAAAGGACCTTTCTGCCAATTCCCTAGCAGTAATTGTCCCTGTTATCCAATTGATTGCATTCAAATGCACGCCTTTAAGTGATCCTTTATTTCCCTCAGAATCCTTGTCAGTTTAACACTGTCATATTATCCCTTTATTTTCCTAGTTCGTTTGTTTTAACTGATAAATGATAATTTATTGTTTACAAAATCTGTTATGCATCAAGTACATAATAATCCTCCAACTGAAGGATACCTAAACCTTTGTAAGAAGGATGGTCAGCATTTTATAGCTCTCAAAACTTGGTAATCATCAATTAATAATCTTACTGTTACATTTTGAGGAAAAAAAATCTATTTGATCTCTGTAGTTTTGTGGATTATTTCTTCAATATAGGGGTCCTAAAAAGTGCCCAATTTTTGTATGGATAGGCACTCGAAGACCTGGAAATGAAGGGATTCTAAATTTTGAATAAAATAAACACATGAAACATATCTGTTCTTTTTGTGTAATATCGTAATTTCGTAATAGCTGATAATTTTGTCTGTAATGGTTGGCATACACACTTCTCACCAATGTGGGTTAATTCTTGGATTGAACAGGGAAGTTTTAGTGAGATAGTATGGCAGACCCCATTCTCTGGGTACTTTGGTTACCTCCCTCAGTGAGCCCCCATCCTCCTCATGCCGACAAGAGACATTAATATATAATTTCTGTAAACTTGCTTGGTAATTGTCATAAGATTGATCAATTTCATACTTCAATATTTTTTGACGTCACAGGGAGAAGTTGAAATTCTTGAGCCTACACAAGGACTTAGCATTGAGCAAGCTGTGTCAATCCTACAGAGAGTCATGAATATGACCGACATATTAGTTTTTGCAAGTTCTACAAATTTTGCTGAGCTTGAACAGGAAAAGAATATGCCAACTGGTGGCATCCTTAGACAGTGCCTTAGATTAGGTAAGTCAAATTTTTTATTACATTTTGGTAGTTAAATATAAGGATTTATCAATTAAATGAATTTGTTGGGTTTTTTTTAATTTATTTTTCACATTAAAATTTGGCCACTTTAGTCTCAAAATTTTTTGGCCATGTAAATTCTGGCAATTTATATTTATATCATGTTTAAATTTGACCTACCATCAGATCTTGGTCATGTCGTGTCGAACATTCCAGGTTTTTGAAATATGTAAATATTAAAAAGTGCCGTTAGAATAATTAGAAGAATTGATGTGTCATGTTGTACTTAATTAAGATTAAAGTCTACACACTAACACAGTGTTACTTTAAAAAAACCCTTGTTTGTTTATAAAACACTAAAATATTTTTAGAAAGTACCAATAGAAATATTGTGTACATATTTTGGCCATTTTGATAGGGTGCCCAAATTGGCCAAGATTAAACAATGGCCAAAATATCCCAATCTACGGTTAAATACTTTTCAATTTTTGTGATTTTTTTCTTGTTTTATTAGAAATAAATATATAATAAATATGTAATAAATAGAATATTTGCCATTTTTTTATAAAAACATTTTTATTTCATCTTTTGAGACAGGAGAATACATTTTAACACTTGTTCTATACACTCATGTTGAATTTTATTCTTCTGCCTCACATGAGGGAATAGAAATGCTGTTCATCAAAAACTGGCAAATATCCTCTATGTTGTGAATGAAGAAAAACAATTCTTTAGATTTGTAAGTAAAATAATGTCTTTAGTAATATTAACTGAAGGTGTTTCTTTAGGTAAAGTAAGTCAGACTGCCTGAGGTTAGCTAAATTAAACTGTGCCTTTGATTAGTATAGTAAAGCATGTCAAGTATATCTGAGATTAGATAAGGGAACAGGGGCAGTGATAAAGTATGCAAAACTGTATCTATGAACAAGTTAGTAAGATAAATTATCATTTAGGTAGCATCCAAGCTCGTTTTCATGGAAAATTTTTGGCTTTTTCTGTCCTTCGGATAAGACAGTAAAAACCGAGGTCCCCTGTCACAGTAGGTATCAGCACATGAAAGTACCCTCACTGCTCAATGGCCGTAAGTGCCAAGCATACGCCAAAATTTGAAGCCATTCAATAGCATGTGTCGACGTCTCCATTTGAGTGAAAGATTCTTGATTCCACAATACAATATGAAAAGTACATCAAGGTCAAATTTAAGTGTGTAATGGTACTTATTTCCCCATCACTTTTTGACCACACATATTACAACTTTCAAATTTCATTTATGTTTTTTTGTGGCTAAACATTTATAAATAAAGATTGGAACATTTGACATCTTGGTTTTTACAGTGGGTTTTTACTATCCAAAACCCTAATGTAGTCATATCCAACATTTATGTTTCTTGAAACGCTTTTGATTGATTTTCTATAGAGTGGAGTCTTGTTATCTCAAAATTCACAGAACCATAATTTTTACTTCGAGATATCCAGAATACAAGATAATCAAAACTGAGATGAAATTTTTTTTTCTCCTTAAAAATCATGACCATTTCAGATTTGACATAACCGGAATTATGACTCATCCAATTTCAACACAATGAGGTTCAACTATATTGTGCTAAAAATTATTATAATATTTTGTATTTTTATCTATTTCTGAATTACAGTATGCACAGCAGCAGTGCGCAATTGTCTTGAATGTCGACATCGTGGTCATCCTAGATCACCACCCACTACACCTTCGCCATCACCTTCGTCTAGCACACGTGGATCAAAGAACTTGAACGGAATGGATCCAATACAGGCACTCATATTAGCTTCTCATCCGACAGAAAAGGTATTCAATTTAGTTTTTGTATTGTGTTTAACCTATTCACCCCTAAAGACACATTTGGACTGGTCCAAGTCATTGATTTACAGAAGAGTCCATTGTTTTTCAGGGATTGATGAGTTAAACTAACAGGACATTGCTTTTACATAGGAGTTTGTGGCATTGGTTTGGCACGCTGGAGGTTAAGATTGAAATCTTGATCTTGGTCGTTTAGATGTTTTAAGTCCTTTAGAGTATACATTCAGTTACCAGTGGTGATCTGTTGTTGTTCACCATTCTGTGAGTTTGCATTTTGCACAAACCTTCAACATCTTCTTTTAGAAATCATTTGGCCATCTTCAGCTCGCCAGGACAAAATGTTGTAATGTTGTATCCCCGGCATTGATGCCATTGTCCTTGACAAAAAACTTTAACCATGGCTTTATCTTCTGATATATAATTTGTTGAGTTTTAAGATTTCACATGTGTAATCCTTTTGTATAGCGCTATCAAAAGGTTCCATGATATTTGATTTCTTGACCTATATAATGTGGTTTGACCTATATAATGTGAGTTCTACCTGCACCACTTGCAAGTTATTTTGACTTGTGAAATTTCTAATTTTTAAAATTTATTATGTAGATAACAAAAAGTGTTGATTTTATGATCCCTGTGTCAATGTCTATATAAATAAATCAGAAATTCTTGTGCCGTACAAGTCCTGTCTGCCCTTTGGCTTATATTGTTTTATGTTTGATAGATGTGTCCAGTTTTTTACTTTGATTGGAGGAATTCCTCCTTTTTCAGAATCTTGCTAAAATGTTGAATCTTTATTTTCTCCATAAAACCCTGACAAATGAGCCATTTTCCGCTTTTTCACCATTATGGAATTGCATCCCTGATCCAAGCTTTAACCTGTTTTTGTCTTACTTTGTAGAACATCGTTGAAAATTTGAATGAACAGACTTCACCAATCAAGGACTTTGAGAAACTCCTTCAAGATATGGACATTAACAGATTGCGAGCGGTGGTTTACCGAGATGTGGTGAGTGTTACTAACAAATAGAAATCTTGATCTTGGTCGTTTAGATGTTTTAAGTCCTTTACGGTATACATTCAGTTACCAATGGTGATCTGTTGTTGTCACAAATAGTGAAATGTATTTATACCTAGTTAAAAAAAGTTAGAGAGAATCAGTTTCTTGTTATACCATTCTGAATGTGCTGTATATCACTAGCTCATGTCTCAGGGTCTATATCCAATCAGACTTTGAGCTGCAACATTTAATATTTTCCATTGTACATGGTTAAATGAGCTAAGCAGGTCAAATCATATACACCGTGTATTGTTTTACATAATAAACTGGACTCCGTCTCTTTTACTATACTGGACTCTGTCTCTTTTACTATTCTTGACTCTGTCTCTTTTACTATACTCAACTATGTCTCTTTTACTATACTCGACTACGTCTCTTTTACTATACTCAACTATGTCTCTTTTACTGTACTCGACTCTGTCTCTTTTACTATTCTCGACTCCGTCTCTTTTACTATACTGGACTCTGTCTCTTTTACTATTCTTGACTCTGTCTCTTTTACTATACTCAACTATGTCTCTTTTACTATACTCGACTCCGTCTCTTTTACTATACTCAACTATGTCTCTTTTACTGTACTCGACTCTGTCTCTTTTACTATTCTCGACTCTGTCTCTTTTACTATTCTCGACTGCGTCTCTTTTACTGTACTCGACTCCGTCTCTTTTACTGTACTCAACTCTGTCTCTTTTACTATACTCGACTCTGTCTCTTTTACTTTTCTCGACTCCGTCTCTTTTACTGTACTCAACTATGTCTCTTTTACTGTACTCGACTCTGTCTCTTTTACTGTACTCGACTCTGTCTCTTTTACTGTACTCGACTCTGTCTCTTTTACTGTACTCGACTCTGTCCCTTTTACTATTCTCGACTCTGTCTCTTTTACTATTCTCGACTCTGTCTCTTTTACTGTACTTGACTCTGTCTCTTTTACTGTACTCGACTCTGTCTCTTTTACTGTACTCGACTCTGTCTCTTTTACTATACTCGACTCTGTCTCTTTTACTGTACTCGACTCTGTCTCTTTTACTATTCTCGACTCTGTCTCTTTTACTATTCTCGACTCTGTCTCTTTTACTATACTCAACTATGTCTCTTTTACTATACTCGACTCTGTCTCTTTTACTATACTCGACTCTGTCTCTTTTACTATACTCGACTCTGTCTCTTTTACTGTACTCGACTCTGTCTTTTGTACTATACTCAACTCCGTCTCTTTTACTATACTCGACTCCATCTCATTTACTATAAAATGTAATACACGGTGGATATGAACTAACTTTTACATAAAGTCTAGGATGAGTTTGGTTATGGTCAACATTAATTATAATATCTTAAAAAATCCTTATCAGTGACTTAGCTCACTGGGACATAGTATTTCTTTAACACATTTTGTTTCATGAAATAACTTTTTTTTTCTTCACAAATTTGGCTTTTGATCTGTTTCTTTATACGTATAAGATCTAGAATAGTTCCAATTATAGTCAATGTTCGGAAATATTTGTCAGAGTTATGGTACTTTGAAATCTTCACAAATGATTTGGCACTCCAGATAAAGTGTTTCTTAAATGCATCTTGTTATACTGTATACCTGAAAATCCCCCCCACAGTTATTTTCGCCCTTTGATGACAGAAAACATAATCACTCCATCTTGAATTCACCCTGAATCACTTTGAAATCTTCACGATAGACTTGTCTTCATGATAGACTTGGCACTCGAGGTAAAGTACTTCACAAATGCGTCTTTTATACTGTATACTGAAAATTTTTGCCCTTTGACGACAGAAAACATATTCACCTTATTACTCTGTGTGTGTGTGTGTGGGGAATGTTTATGTTCTAATTCTAAAAATTTAAACTTCATTTAAAATTAATTTTCTTTTACAGGAAGAGACAAAGCAAGCTCAGTTTCTGGCTCTAGCCATTGTGTACTTCACCTCTGTATTGATGGTATCCAAATACAGAGATATCCTGGAGCCCCCAAGTCCAGCAGCCACACCCACTTCTCAAAGACCCTCCATCCATTCACCCTCGGGTAAGCATATAAATCTAGATGTTATATAAGTCTTTTATAAACATTTAAGAAGCCCTTTTAACTTTATTAGAAAAGAACCTTATTCGGGTCATTTGGTGGTTTTGGGTCACATGGTTGTTTTGACTCATTTGGTTGTTCTAGGTCACATGGTGGTTCTGGATGACATGGTGGTTCTGTGTTGTCTATGGTTCTGCACAAATGTAATACACTATTTCAAAATTTACCACAGGGGAAGTAATGAAATAATTTCCAATTTGTAAAGGTTTTGGTTAAAGTTTCTTTTTTGCTCTCCATTCACTTAATCATGATTTTATCAGTAGGGACATGTATTGGTTCATCAGTACTCTGAGAATGCTTAATAGGTAGGAGACATGTATTGGTTCATTAATACTCCCAGAATGCTTCATTTATAGGAGACATGTATTGGTTCATTAATACTCCCAGAATGCTTCATTTATAGGAGACATGTATTGGTTCATTAATACTCCCAGAATGCTTCATTTATAGGAGACATGTATTGGTTCATTAATACTCCCAGAATGCTTCATTTATAGGAGACATGTATTGGTTCATTAATACTCCCAGAATGCTTCATTTATAGGAGACATGTATTGGTTCATTAATACTCCCAGAATGCTTCATTTATAGGAGACATGTATTGGTTCATTAATACTCCCAGAATGCTTCATTTATAGGGGACATGTATTGGTTCATTAATACTCCCAGAATGCTTTATTTATAGGGGACATGTATTGGTTCATTAATACTCCCAGAATGCTTTATCTATAGGGGACATGTATTGGTTCATTAATACTCCCAGAATGCTTCATTTATAGGGGACATGTATTGGTTCATCATACTCTGAGAATGCTTAATAGGTAGGAGACATGTATTGATTCATCAATACTCTCAGAATGCTTCATAGGTAAAGGGACATGTATTGGTTCATTAATACTCCCAGAATGCTTCATAGGTAGGTGACATGTATTGGTTCATCAGTACTCTCAGAATGCTTCATAGGTAAAGGGACATGTATTGATTCATTAATACTCCCAGAATGCTTTATTTATAGGGGACATGTATTGGTTCATTAATACTCCCAGAATGCTTCATTTATAGGGGACATGTATTGGTTCATCAGTACTCTGAGAATGCTTAATAGGTAGGAGACATGTATTGGTTCATTAATACTCCCAGAATGCTTCATTTATAGGAGACATGTATTGGTTCATTAATACTCCCAGAATGCTTTATTTATAGGAGACATGTATTGGTTCATTAATACTCCCAGAATGCTTTATTTATAGGGGACATGTATTAGTTCATTAATACTCCCAGAATGCTTTATTTATAGGGGACATGTATTGGTTCATCAGTACTCTTAGAATGCTTCATAGGTAGGAGACATGTATTGGTTCATTAATACTCTCAGAATGCTTCATTTATAGGGGACATGTATTGGTTCATCAATACTCTCAGAATGCTTCATAGGTAAAGGGACATGTATTGGTTCATTAATACTCCCAGAATGCTTCATTTATAGGGGACATGTATTGGTTCATAAGTACTCTGAGAATGCTTAATAGGTAGGAGACATGTATTGGTTCATTAATACTCCCAGAATGCTCCATAGGTAGGAGACATGTATTGGTTCATTAATACTCCCAGAATGCTTCATTTATAGGAGACATGTATTGGTTCATTAATACTCCCAGAATGCTTCATTTATAGGGGACATGTATTGGTTCATCAGTACTCTCAGAATGCTTCATAGGTAAAGGGACATGTATTGATTCATTAATACTCCCAGAATGCTTTATTTATAGGGGACATGTATTGGTTCATTAATACTCCCAGAATGCTTCATTTATAGGGGACATGTATTGGTTCATCAGTACTCTGAGAATGCTTAATAGGTAGGAGACATGTATTGGTTCATTAATACTCCCAGAATGCTTCATTTATAGGAGACATGTATTGGTTCATTAATACTCCCCAGAATGCTTTATTTATAGGAGACATGTAT
Organism: Atrina japonica; assembly: GCA_030159075.1. Taxonomy (NCBI): domain Eukaryota; kingdom Metazoa; phylum Mollusca; class Bivalvia; order Pterioida; family Pinnidae; genus Atrina; species Atrina japonica. The sequence goes on along the minus strand of BROG01000256.1, from coordinate 828,360 downwards.
TGGTTCATTAATACTCCCAGAATGCTTTATTTATAGGGGACATGTATTAGTTCATTAATACTCCCAGAATGCTTTATTTATAGGGGACATGTATTGGTTCATCAGTACTCTTAGAATGCTTCATAGGTAGGAGACATGTATTGGTTCATTAATACTCTCAGAATGCTTCATTTATAGGGGACATGTATTGGTTCATCAATACTCTCAGAATGCTTCATAGGTAAAGGGACATGTATTGGTTCATTAATACTCCCCAGAATGCTTCATTTATAGGGGACATGTATTGGTTCATAAGTACTCTGAGAATGCTTAATAGGTAGGAGACATGTATTGGTTCATTAATACTCCCAGAATGCTCCATAGGTAGGAGACATGTATTGGTTCATTAATACTCCCAGAATGCTTCATTTATAGGAGACATGTATTGGTTCATTAATACTCCCAGAATGCTTCATAGGTAGGAGACATGTATTGATTCATCAATACTCTCAGAATGCTTCATAGGTAGGAGACATGTATTGGTTCATCAATACTCTCAGAATGCTTCATAGGTAGGAGACATGTATTGATTCATCAATACTCTCAGAATGCTTCATAGGTAGGAGACATGTATTGGTTCATTAATACTCCCAGAATGCTTCATAGGTAGGAAACATGTATTGGTTCATTAATACTCCCAGAATGCTTCATAGGTAGGAGACATGTATTGGTTCATCAGTACTCTCAGAATGCTTCATAGGTAGGAAACATGTATTGGTTCATTAATACTCCCAGAATGCTTCATAGGTAAAGGGACATGTATTGATTCATCAATACTCTCAGAATGCTTCATAGGTAGGAGACATGTATTGATTCATTGATACTCAGAATTCTTATCCTTTAAGACATTCAGCTAATTAGCATGTACCAACAGTTTTAGATGACCTTGGTCAATATTACTAGAAAACGTAGAAAAATGAAAGAACAATAATTTAAAGTAACTTACACATATATCAACAGCGTCCACCATTTTCCAAAACTTAAGACCATTACTGGAAAGTACACAAAATGGAGATATAGCTAAAGCTGGTCAACATAATACTAGCAAATATTCCAAGGTCATGATTGACGATGTTAAAAAAATGGCAGCCCCAGAGCCAGAATCCAGGAAATCTATTTCCATTGAGGATGAAGATGAAGGCGAGAGTGTTCTAGCTCAGATGGTTTCTGGTGATATGGGATCAGCCAATCATATTGCAACAGAGGAATCAGAGGCCAATCAAAATACAGAAACTGAGTCAGTTGATACAGCTGAGAGTACATCAAATCAACAAAAAGGTTTATTAATCAGTTTTGGACAGATTTTGGATGTTGTGAAGTGTTGTTCTGCCTAGCCTCTCTTTGATGTTGTTGGTGTCACTCTCGTTTTTGTTTTGGTGTATCATATAATTTCTGACGAGTTTGATGGTCACAAGTTTTCAACAGATTTTTTGATGTTGTGAAGTGTTGTCCTTTCTAGCGGTATCTCTATATGATGTTGTCAACATTACGTATTATTTGTACTTTCATTTTGAAATGTTGTATGAATTTGAAACAAATTTCAAAGTCAACAGTTATCAACAGAGTTTTGATGATATGAGGTGTTGTCCATTCTTGTGATATCATCACTTGTACTTTTATTTTGATGTATCATACCAGTTTGAAAGTCACCAATTTTAAGACAAAACCTTGCATGTCAACCTTTTTAATATTAAAACTTGTTTAAAATTTGGTTTTTGACTTTGGATTTTTTTTTCAAGGTTAAATATTTTAATTTGATTTCAGGTTTATCTGGAAGTGGAGCAAGAAATCTTTTTAAATGTATTCAGTTTTTTATAATCGTTTTGTTTACATCATGTCTTCCTTTCTGCTTGTTTATGCACCAATGCTTGATTGTTTGTGTTTTGACATCACCATAGAAACTAATTATGCAAATTTCTAGCCTCATTTGCAGTTGTCTACTTTTTTTCCCTGAATTTTTTATTGCATGATGAAATGTAATCAGTTATTTCTAATAGATGTAGTGGAAGGTCATTTTTATTTTATAGGGGGGGGGGGGGGGAGTGAATAATAATAGCCAGAAAAAGATAATTATTGATATACAGTGTACATATATATATATATATATATATACAAAGCACTGAAACCAACAACACTATATATCCTAGGGTGTTGGATCTAAGCAATAGATACAAGTCAGGAAAAGAAAATATAAAGCACTAAAATGACTAAAAACATGGACAAAATATATATATATACCTAAAGCTTTGCAATTAGTAATATGTTTCTGTGCTTTATAAACTCTGGGTTGGTATTCAACACCAGGAATTTTCATATTGCGATATTTATATTACATTAAATTTACTATATATTCATATATTCATTATATTTTTACTACAAAATTGAGGTTGTTTTTCACTCCTGATACGGGAGCTAGCACATGCCCTTTAAGGCTTTATCACATACCCTTTATCGCACCCCTTTAACCCTTTATCATTCCCTTGTTTTGAACACTTCTTTTGTTTTTATATGAAATACCCTGATTGTTTTCCACTTCAAGCAAAAATCAACATTTTGCTTAAACACTAGGCCAAGCTAAGCACCATTAGATAAAGCAGTACCATTGGAAATACAGAAAATGATTTCTTTTTAATGTTTTAAGATCTCACAAATATAATGAATAATTCAAGGTCTCGGAAAATCACAGAAACCAATTATAGAAAATTCAAAAAATGCTTTCTTTTATGATTTTGTTTGTTTTGTTTATTGTTGTTTAACGTCCCACTCAAGAATCTTTCACTCATATGGAGACGTCACCAAATGCCCATGAAGGGCTTCAAATTTTGGCCTATGGTTGACACTTAGGGCCATTGAGCAGTGAGGGTTATTTAATATGCCAACACCTACTGTGACACAGGACCTGGGTTTTTACTGTCTCATCCGAAGGACAGGAAACCAACCTGCCACTGGCTGGACTCGAACTCATGATCAAGAGTCGAGCACGCTACTGATTGAGCCAGGGGGTGGCTCTTTTTCTTTTAAGGTCTTTTAAGTCCGTTTTTACATGTTGTTTTAACACTTGGGAAAAAATATCGCAATATATTCTTGATCTCTATCAGTATTTATTCTTATGATATGTATTAGGTGTTTTTGCATTGTATTTATATAGTTGTGGTGATATTTGATAGAATTATAAAAAAAACTAACATTTTTGCAAAATTCAACTGTGTGGATAGAGAATTATAAAAAAATTAACATTTTTGCAAAATTTAACTGTGTGGATAGTTTAATCTGTTTATTTTCTATATAGAGATTTTATTTGATTAAAATGTTGATATGATAAGTTCAGTTTAATCATTCCCTCCTTGTTTTTCTCTGGCGATAGAAGATCAGGAACATATTCAGCCCTTTCATTATATTATTTTGGAGTAACAGACAAGTTATGTAAGATAGCCAATGAAAAGGAATCGCTGAACATTATTTGTAAATAGAAATCAGTATTTTTTTTTCTGAAAAGAAGATAAAGTAGCCAACAGCTTAAATATCTTAAATTGCTTAAATTTCTTGAAACTAGTCGACAAGATTTGTCGCCTTTCAGCTTCCGTCGACTTGGCTGCGTATAAATTTGGGTCCATTTTTCTGTTTGCAACTTGTTTCTTTGTGACAAATAAGCGAGTTTCAAGTCGTATTTAATTTTGTGGTTCATCGCTTATTGCAAACATTAGACAATATTTTTAAGATTTATGAGACTTTAAATTTTTAGTGAATTATTTAACTCAGGAGCATATAATGTTTCTGATATTCTTTAAACACATTCATAGTTAGTGAAGTTTGGATACTCACAAATGCTTTGTACTGTAGATATAAAAGTCAAATTGAATGTATAGTAAAAGTATATTTGCCAATGTTGTGAGATTTAAATGTATTATGGCCAAGTTTGCAGTTTTAAATATATTCTTTCTCAAAATTAAAACCATTTTCTGGTTTGTGTTTGATCTACCATTCCACCTGCTTGTTGATGCTGTGGTGACAATTACATCTGTTGTCATCCGTTTTTGAGTGACTTTCGGAGGTTGATCGTGAATATTTTGTTTTAACACTTACAGCTTCTTTCAAACAACCATTTTGTCAGTAGACCTTTTTCGAGTTGTTTTGTTCTATCACAGTTTATCATACCAGTATGCAGCATCAGAGAAAAATGCAGGCGGCATCATCTGTTGTTAAGCAGTTTATCATAATCATATATGACCAGGACTAGGGGTATCGTGCAATGATAAGGGCCGGATTTCAAAAGCAACCTACAGAAAAGTGATGACATTTGTCATTTTTACAAGAGATAACATTTAACTTAAATTTATTAAACCACAGATGAACTGACACAAGATATGACTGAATGTTCTCAGTATTACCATATTGTAAGTGACCTTGCCTGACCTTTCTGTTGAAGTCACGTGATTCGAGTACAAACTTTTCTGACAAAACTGAATGGAATGTTGCAACTTGAAAAAGGTCTATTCTTTTAAAATCTGTAAATTGTAAAGAATTAAGAACTATTTGAGTACCAATACTTGATGTACTTATTTTTATCTTGATAATGTCATCATTGGACTTCTTGAAACAATTCATACTTATAGTAACATATTTCCTATTTCAATCTTTCTTTTCTTCTGTTTCAGATGAGGATATGGATAGTGCAGAGATGACAAGTGACGGAGAATCAAGGGAAGCAACTGAAGGTGAAGAGGCACCAGGTGTCGAGGAGCAGGTAGAAACAGCTGTTACAGAGGAATCAGCCACAAAACTAAAGATCAAAGCTGATATCCATATTACAGACACAACAGGTAATCATACTCTTTAAAAGGTATTGCTGGTAAAGATAATACAGATGTTATAGCTAATATTATAGGTATGAAATAATCAAACTGTTACAGGTTTACATGACATTCAACAATTTTTTATGGTGGCCAGTTTTAGATGATGAAGAAGAAAACGTAGTTACAGTGTAACCCAGGGGTCAACAATCATAAATCATAACAATTACCACTTCTGTAGTACAAGTGGTATTGAAATCTACCCGTCCAAATACAAACATCACTTGTCTGAAAGTCAAGTGTAATATTTAAAGATATTGTTTTTAAAACGAAGTAATTTTCATTGAATCAATAATTGTCTTCAAAACTTTCACTTGTATCACTCCCACTGTACAAGTGAGAAGTCCAACCACAAAATGGACTTGTCCCAGGCAATCAAATAAATTGGATTGTTGAGCCCTGTAACCATGGAAATACTTCTGACTTTCCTGAAGTAGACAAGCAAATATCCCACATAATCAGCTTAATTTCCTGTGGACTTCCAGCGGACTTCTGTGCCATGAAAATTTGTTTGCTCGATCACTTTTAAAGGTAAAGCTTGATTATAGAAAAAGTAAATGTAGAATAGTGTACATATTATTAATTGCGCCACTTTTTAATGGTGGATGAGAGGATCTAGTTACAATGAATTCAGTGCTTGCAGTAAACTGGTAAAATTTCTCATGAACTCAGCTTACATGTAGAGTCCAGAAGGGGCTTCTACTTGTGCAGACCAAAGTTGAAAGACTTCATGATTTAAAGCGTCACGATGTAACCACTCACCCATGTAGGGCCCCAGAGTAATTGTGATAGTTAAGATAAAAGTGAAATGAAGGCTTGTTATGGTTCAGTGATAAAGCTCTCTTCTCACCTTGATTAATTGCAAAGGGGCACTTGTAACTGTAGGTTTAAAATTGGTTTTAATTTGTTACACACAGATGATGACACAGAGTCTGTAGAAAGGTCGGCAACACCAGGAAGTGAAGATCCAGACAAAAGCATTGACTCTGAACAAATGTACGAGGGTCAGCAACAGAAATCAGTAACAGAAGATGCAGAACAGGAGGAAAGTACAAATGATGCAACAGCAGCCTCAGAGGGAGGTGAGACAGAAGATAGTTCACCCAATATCGAGGAAGAACAAACAGATGATGGAACAACCCCTGCAGAGGGAGAAAATAAAAATGATGGAACAGCTGGTGCAGTGGATGGTGAACAAATAGATGAACCATCGGATGAGAAACCTGAAAGTGAAAGAGATGCAGAGCATACACAGGAAGGTAAACAGAATTTGTTGTTGTTTTTAGGTCACATATATCACTCACAAGTCACATTATGACAGGTGAAAAAAGGGAAAAAAAAAGGTCTTGTACTTTAAGAGATAATTAGTTTGAAATTATTGAAATCAGATGATCAAAAGTTTACCAGGATATTTAGACTCTATTGTATAATGGAGATTGATATATATGCACAGTAAAACCTGCTTTAGTGACCACCTGTTTATTAGGACCACCTGGCCAATAGTACCATTTGTGTACAAATCAACCTATATATAAAGAACCCCTCCCTTTAGAAAACGGGTTTTCTTGTGTCCCTAAGGTCGTTATATACAAGTTTCACTGTACATGAAACTTAAATACTGAGAATGTGAGTCAAATGTTATTACCCAGACTGCAAGCTGTTGCAGATTTATTTAGAATTTGACTATTGGTCTGTTATGACTGCTTCAGATGTTGGTAAACGTGTACTTTCACAGGTGATAGGGTCAAAATTTGATTTTCACATTGATTTAGCAGTAGCTTCTTTTTCACCCATTTGCATTTTAGTTGTGGATTTTTAAAGCAATGTAATGAATAGCATATACAGTAAATAGAATCATTTTATGATAAAAGAAAACCCAGATAAAGTCTTGTGAATTTTTTTTAATGAAGATGTTGTTTAGATTTTAGGTGTCAGTCATAGATGTAGATATGTGTATTTACTAAAGGTAGATATTTATAGAGAGAAGAACATTGCCAAGGAGATTGTTTTTAGAAAATTATTTGGCCTTTTTGTTATTTTCTTTCACTGCTTCATTCTCCTAAATGTGGATATGTTTTACAGTTATGTGTTTTGTGTAAACATGTAAACACTTTAAGTTCTCAAGTACCGTTGAGTCCATTTTCTTGGAATCTGGAATATACAAACACAGCATTTCTAGGATAACCATCTCATTAATAAAAAATTATGATCCTATGGATATGAGGCTGTGTAGGTGGGGCAAGGATAGGGACTGTTCACCTATCCTCAAATGTCTGATATGTCGCTCTTCTTGTGTGTTTTTTTATTTCATTCGATTGTGATGTCATAATCACACAAATGTTCGACAGGCCATTTAATTGTGACATCATAATGAAAATGATCTGCCAAAAGGTACTGTTTTGGACCTTATGCGAAAAGTCAATGTTTCTTTTCATTTATCTTCCTATTATATATGTTATACAAACGAAAAGAAACATTTGACAAGGCTAAGAATTGTTGCATTGTATATATAATCCCAAGATCAAATATCAATATTTACATACCGACTGTTATTTCCTTCATTGCAAGTATACAGACCGGTTGCATTTATATTCAATGCTTGACACACAGCTGTTCAGCTGTTACGTCTTGTGAAAACCTCCCCAAAAAAGTCAATTATTTAGAATGAATTTCATAAGCAGCTGACTACAGATTCACAGAAAATAGTAATATATATAAATGTAAGGATTGTTATTCACACAATCCTTAAAAAAATTGGCATAGTTATTAGGGGCATACTGTTTTTCAAACATTTTTTACTTGTGTTTCAGAATCAGAGAAAACTGAAGATACAGCAACAGAGGACAAAGAGTCTGAAGGGGAACAAAAGACAGAAGAAACGGAACAAGGGGAGACAACTCCAGCACAGCCAGAAGTTGTTCAGAATGGAGATTTAAGTGGAGAAAATAGTGAGGATGATGAAACATTACAGAAGAATGAGACAGAGCATAACCTCCCGATATCGTCAATTTCAGTAACAAATCAACAACATGAGAAAAACGACGAAGATAAACCCAAATTGAAACTTGACATTAATAATAAATTGCCTGCCCCACATAGGAATCTACCAGCCATGGCCGAGGCAGGTGGCAGTTTGACTGAGCGCCTGGAAAGGGCTCTTGGCTCAGTGGCACCATTACTACGAGAAATTTTTGTAGACTTTGCGCCATTCTTGTCTAAAACACTAATTGGCTCACATGGACAGGAATTACTCATTGGAGGTATGTAGAATAGCACATATCTCTTATCTATACCCTTTACAGTGTAGATTAAATAATGACATGTTGTTTGTTTACTTTTTTTTTTTTTGAATGGACATCAGAGAACAGTGGTTCATTTTCAACTCTGAATTATGCTCTTAACTCGTTCACCCCTATAGAGACATTTGGATTGGTTTAAGTCATTGATTTACAAAAGAGTCCATTGTTTTTCAGGGGTAGATGAGGTAATGTACATTGAACTGTTATCAGACAAAAACTAGGTGAACTTTTGTAAGAAATGCATTTAAAGTCAAGGAATTCTTTGCTTGCATATCAGAATTTCTATTGTCGTGGCAAATTATTACTCATTATCTTTGGATTTACTTATTTATCTCATTTGTGACCTGGTAATCCATTCACCTTCAAACAACATAATGGTATGCTCCATTCTGTTGTATCAGACTAGTCTATTATAGTTTATCAGGTTAAAAATTTTAGTATTTTTTTATTCATCAGGCTTGGTAACACTGAAACAGAGTACATCCGTAGTTGAACTAGTAATGTTGCTGTGTTCCCAGGAGTGGCAAAATTCTCTACAGAAGCACGCTGGCCTAGCATTTATAGAACTGGTCAATGAAGGAAGGTAAGGACCATCATTGAAGGAGACCAAGTACAACTAGGTCATGTAGCATTGTTTGTTGTTCAACATCTCAAAATTTTCTCTCGTGTATTTTTGTTTCATACGGAAACATAGAATCTCATCTTACCCATCACCAGCTTATGTTCCAGAAAAACTTTTAAAGATGAGTTGAGCTTTAGTCTTTTGGTCATTAGTGCCGTTGTTGAAGATGAAATTTAAGTATAATCCAGAAAAATAGACAGTATAAAAGAAAAAATTGGTATAAAAAATGCAGACTGTTGAATAGAACAACATATCCAAAAGCTGCAAAAGTCAACTTTGGGGGGAAAAGTTATGAAGTTTGAAAACAAAGGAGTTTTTTTTAATCAATTTCACTTTTGTCATTTTTGAGTGTTGAAACATTGTAAACTCATTATTTGGAAGACTTTTCATGTCCAAATTGTTCATGTACAAAACATCGGATTTCTATGTAAATTTTTTTGGGACACTATTGTTGAAATTATAATTTCTTTTCATGAGAAATACTGACTCTGTCATTTGGGTGAGCTTGTATGATCCTGATGATTTCTATTTTTAGACTTCTCGCACATGCCACACGTGATCACATTGTACGAGTCGCCAATGAAGCAGAATTCATCTTGAACAGGATGCGAGCGGAAGATGTACAGAAACATGCTGAGTTTGAGGTAAACAAGCACATTTAAAGTTATCTAATAGTATTACCCCACATAAAACAGTGTGAACTTAATTTTTCCGTCCTGATTACAATAGATATTTAGCTCAACTAGACAATGGTGGCCGTGACCTTGACATCATTTGTCATATGAACATGTATTAAGTGAGCCAACCTGGCTCAGAAGGTAGCGCGCTCGACCCTTGATCGTGAGGTCGTGAGTTCGAGTCTGGAATCTAAACTGATTTTTATGAGAAAGTTTCTTGCAAAAGGCTGATGGTCTCTCCGGGTTACATTGTAACCGGATTCTCTCCTCCATAAAACTGGCTGCCACCATATAACTGAAAAATTGTTAGGTTTGGCATAAAAACACACACACAAAATAAAAACAAACAAACAATTATTGTTTTTGTCATTCCAAAGTAACAGGATTACAATTATCATGGAAATGTCTGAGTGAGAACTATCTTTTAAAGGTTTTTCTATTGCTTCAAAGCAAAAGTTACTGGAAAAAATAAAGCTATAAAGAAGTGTTTTTTATTTCTTTCTTTTCAGTCTGTGTGTGCTCAGACTATGCTAGATAGAAAAGAAGAAGAGAAGATGTGCGATCATTTGATCAAATCAGCAAAACGACGAGATCAGGTGGCGGCCTTGAGAATCAAAGAAAAAATACTCAACATTCTAACAAACAAACATGGTGCCTGGGGCGATTACAGTGCAAAGTATGCTTCTTAATACCGTACTGTATATACTGCAAATTTTCACTGGCATTAGCTGTGTTTACTGAAAAAAATTATTCAAATTTTTTTCTACTTTTACTTCTTGTATTTGATGTACAATAACAAATAAGAGCTATACACGGGCATAAACAATCTTAAATTCCTATATATTTTGAGAAAATGAGGTCAGGTCCAGTTGAGTATTCATATAAGAAAAGTAAGGTTGAGTTAATCAATTGCAAGTGAAAAAGTGCCAAACCTGAGTTTCTCAAGCAATTTTCACAAAATATATAGGAATTTAAGAATATCTATGTCTGTGTATAACTAATTTTTGTAATCACACATCAGTTGAAGTAGTGAAAAAAGAAGGAAAAAATTTTAAAAACATAGATAATGCCCCTTTAATTTTTGCCCTTAGATGAGAGGGCAAATTTTTAAATGAAGACAAAATTTTAAAGCTAAGTAACTAAAGCAAAGACTTTCATGCCTCCATCAGACTATGGTGACTTAGGTTAAATTCAAGAAAGTATTGAAAAAAATTTTGTCTTAAAAGGGCCAAAATAATCAAGGGCAAAAAATTTGTATGTAAACAGTATCCATTTTTCCCCTGTTATAGAATATCCATTTTTTTTCTCCAGAATGTATTGTGTAATGATTTAGGGGGAGAGTTGAAAAGAGCAGTATAGTTTTCTTTTTCAGTGCATTGTTGACTGATATTTTGTTAGTTTAAAAAGGTCAAATGAAGTTCATTACTTCATTGTAAACTATGAAGTAAATCATGTACTATGTGCTATGTTCACTTTTTTTTTTTGTTATAAGGAACCTTGACTTAGGATGTATATAAACTGACTCACTTATATACTGGTACCATGTTATTATAAAAATTTCATTGTTATAAGGAACCAAGATTATTGGAAGCTCGATGTCTGGGAAGATGACTCCAGACGAAGACGCCGCTTGATAAAAAATCCTATAGGAACCACCCATCCAGAGGCCACCCTTAAAGCAGCTTTGGAGCATGGTATGTAATTAATGGGTTCTTTGTTTTTCTCATGAAGTCACATGTCTGTCATATGAGACTTAAAATTCTGAACTTGTGTCAATCGATGGTGGGTATGACATATTAAAAACACTCGTTTCTTTAAGTCCATAGCACAAATGTTAAAGGCTAATGACTTCGCTGTATACAATTATTATGGTGATAAATGTGGATCAAAAAACATTCTAGCCTGAAAGTGAATTAATTATAATCATGTATTATTGATCAAAAGTCATAAATTTGTCAATCATCCTAAGTCTGAATATCATCTAAATATGTTATCAATAGAGATTATTATAACAATAACTTGATCCTAAAAGCCGGATCAAGTGGAGTTGACAGGAGCAGATCATCAGATCAAATAAGACATGAAGTGCCTCTGATCTGCCCCTGTCAACAGGATGTGATCCGGCTCTTAGGATCAAGGTACTGTTATAATGATAAATTTATTATATACCCATCCATAATAAACTAATCAAAGGACGATAAACTACAGATTTGGTTACACTGAGCTTAGTAACCCCCAGCACTGTTGCTATGGGAGAAGTAGGTCGCGCAAGAAAATATCAACTGTACAAATATGGAGTTTGTTCATTGGTCATGGTAACTTCCAGTATTGTTAGCACTGGAAAAGTAGTCCTACTTTGTTTACTATGTCATCAGTTTCAGAGAGGGGTGATATGGATTCAGAATACTAGTGTGGTGCTGCAGAAAGTCAGATCACACTCTGTGAAATCAACTGTATCAAAGCTCTGAATACTGATAGGTACATAATAAATCTTGAATACCACACAAATAAGGATTGGGGTGGGTGGGTAGAGTGGTGGTTAGCAATCAAACTTCTCACCACACAAATCATGGTGGGAGGTAGTGCAGCGGTTAGCATTCTAACTTCTTACCACACAAATCAGGGTGGATGGGAGGTAGAGTGGTGGTTAGCAATCAAACTTCTCATCACTGTGATCTTGGTTTTGGAAGTATTTGAGAATGTATGTTGGCCGCTAGCTTAGAAATTCTCAGTTTTCTCTAGATACTCAAGTTTCCTATAAAATTAAGCATCAAACGTCAGCATCAATACAATCAAAAAATATTAACATAAGTTGTAAGTTAATGACTGTCATAAAGTAAGAAGGCCTATATTATTGTAAATGATATATATTGCTGTATATGGAAAATAGGAATATGTCCCCATTATTGTATCTCACATATCAAGCTATGTTTTGCTGATTTCTTTTTTCTTTTTTTTTTTGCTGTAGGAGAAGGTGAGGATGCTATTAACCAAGCCCGGGAAACATTCCATGCCCACCTGGCGGCCATGAAAAAGGCACAGCAGCAAGCACCAGACTACACTGATGAAGAACTTCTGATGGAGGAGAGAGATTTAGAGCAGGATTATGCTGGTATGGTTACTATATTGTCCTATCTATACATTTGTGGTTCCACTGGCTAGAAATTACAGTATGGCTATAGACAGCTATTACAGTCAAAGCATTTAAACATGAAATTCAATTGAAATCAGAAAACATTTAACAAGAACCGGTAAATTTTGTCACATTCTAGATTTGGAGCAAAAATATCAAAAATTATTTTTCTTCATCCTGTCTACATAAACATTTTAAATCTTTTTATTTATTTCTTTAGGACCAGTGGCACTGTCAACATCTTGTAAATTGATTGCTCCTGGAGTAAACATAAATGGCACAATGGCAATTACAAAAACGGAGCTGTACTTTGAGGTGGACGAAGATAACGAGGAGAACAAAAAGATGGACCCTAAGGTAAATAAATAACAGAGAAGTATCTATGTGTCCTATATGTGACTTTTATGTGACTTATATGTGTCTTCTATGTGTCTAGGTTTCATCTGAGATGTACATTGCCCCACACTTTGGTTTTTTTTTCACCATTCCTCCCAAAAATAAAACCAAAAACCAAAATTATCAAAATGAATTCAGAGTTAATATTTATCTCCCCTTATTTTACAAATACAGCATCTAGATGAAACCTAATTATATGTAAATATGTGTGGATAATCTTCATTTCTTTCCAGGTTTTTTGTTTAGTTTATATTGCAGGCATTTCTTACCAAGAGAAGTGATGAAAGTAGTTGTTGCTCTAAGAATTTAGGAAGAGAGATAACTCCTGCAAGCAGCATGTATTATTTGGTGTTACCAGTATGATCAACCATCAGATGGGATGTTGTATTAGAGAATGTCTAGCTAAGTGACCGATTACGAACTAAAGTGGTCAAGAATTGACATTAGAAACCATAAATGGAGACAATCTGGTATGTGCTACAACAGGTTTGATGAAACTTTCCTGCAGTTTGTCTTAGTTTCATGACTTTTCATTGTATTCACTCTATTTTTCTTCTTTCTTTTGTTGTTGTTTTTGTAAACATGCCCTTAGCATAGATGCCAACCATGACAGATATTGCAGAAACATTACAAATTTTAGTCCCAATTTCTGCATCACATTTTATCAGATTCTGAAAAATTCTGTTTTCTGGTTCTAATTTCTATTTGGTATATTTTGGACCAGTATTTTCTTATGATACTGTTCTCAGTCATGGAAACTTTTATCTGTAACAGTATGTTATATAGATATTTTGTCAAATGTTTTTCCTAAAGGGACATAAGCTGTGTTTTTTCTTTTTAAAAAATTTCCCGTGTTTACTACTTAGATTGATATACAATAACAAAAAAGAGAGATATACACAGGCATAACAATTCTTAGATCCTTATACAGTAAAACCTGTATATAGGGGCCACCCAAGGGGCCAGAGAATATTGACCTTTATGTGCAGGTGACCCTTATACACAGGTTCAATTTAGTTGAAGTATGCAGTCAAGGGACTTTTCTAAACTGGCCTTTATAGACAGGTGATCCTTATATAGAGGTGGCCACTATAGCAGGTTTTACTGTATTTAGTGAAAATTGCTTGAGAAACCCAGGACTTCTACTTTTTCAATTGCACTTGATTAACTCAACCTTACGATTGGTATATGAATACGACAGTGGACCTAAGCTTTTTTAACAAAATATATAGGATATAAGATTCTTAATGCGTGTGTATAGGTTTTATTTGTTATTGTACATCAAGTACAAGTATTAAAAGTAGGGCTGTCATTGATAAGAAATTCTGTATCGATATATTGATAAGTAAAAAGTATTTATAAATTGAATAATTTGGTACTTCTACGAAAGCATTCAAAATAAATAGATTCATTGTAATATTTAGTTGTTTTATTGTATATTTGACCCTCTGAAGATGAAAAAAGCAATCATTGCAAGGAAAACATCATTTATTTGAACAAATTGAACAATTAGAAAAAAAAATGTAACAGTTCAATAACATGAAGTAAAACAAATGGACAATTTTGGAAATTGTAAAAGAAAATAAGTCCTGTGAAATGCATTATTAAGTGTATCGATACGTTAAAAGTGTATCGATTATCATATAGAATCAATTTTTGTATCAATATATCGATAACGAGTCTATCAATGACAGCCCTAATCAAAAGTAGAAAAAAATCAAAATGAATTTTTTTTGGGTAAACACAGCTAATGGCCCTTTAAATGTATTGGTAGACTGTGCATTTGTAGCATAGGGGAAAGTCAAATTGGCATCATCATCAGGAAAAAATTTGTAAGGAATGAACAGAATTTTTTCTGTTGCATGTAGTTGCCTTGTATAGGGAGGAATATTTTCTCTAGTCATTTTGAATTCCTGAAAATGATATCAAATTACGGAATACAGGGTTGAGAATTTTCAACCTTTCAGCTGATTTCAGCCTTTTTGATGAGAATTGTCAAAAGCTTAATTCCCTTAATTGTGTTTGATATTCTTAAAAACAACTTTTTTGTTTGACAGACAAGGGGGACTGACATATATTTCAGTCTCTTCTGTAGCTACTCACTTTCATCACTGGGAATAATTGCACTTGCATTAATCCATCCTGATTAATCCATGATAGTGTTGTCATCTATGTCTTAGATAAGCATAAGTGCCTAGCATAATCAAAACTTAAATAATAGCAAGGTAAAAATGTTGTAGAAGTAATTCTTTCAAAGCATTTAGACTCTACAGAAGCCAACATGAAAGTAGAATTAATCAATTGAGATATGGTGCTGTGATCTGAAATGGGAAGTGGAAATGTGGATAATCTGGAGGTGCGGATGCCATTAAGAAAGTGGAATACATCTGTTGAGATATGGTGCTGTGATATGTTTTTGGAAGACTGGTCTGAGAGTGTATTTTAGACAAGTGGAATGGAAGTGGAGAAGTGGATTATGTGGAGGTACAGATGATTCCAGACAAAACAGACATATGGTAGTTAAAATATGCTGGTTGTGATGGTAAGATAGGAAGAAGATATGCCTAGAAGAAGTAGCCGTTAGAACGTTTTGATAAACAGATGGACATGGAGTGATACATGAAAGGTATTAGACTAGGGTGTTATGTTAGAGATAATGAAACTAAAAATGATATAAAAATACACTTCTACATACATATAATATATATATATATATATATAAATATATATATATGTGTGTGTGTGTGTTTGAGAGAGAGAGAGAGAGAAAGAGAGAGAGATGCTATTTTGGGGGGATTTGTGGCAATATATATGAAAAACTAATATATATATATATAGAGAGAGAGAGAGAGAGAGACAGAGAGGAGAGAGAGACAGAGAGAGAGAGAACACTATTAAGAGGACCAGATACCCTGGGGCATACAAACTACTGATCATCAAATTTTTCTTAATTTTTGCACACTTATCCATTATGAATATATGAATTAATAGAATGAATAATCTGGTACATCTGTGGATATATAAGGGATATTTACATTTGCAAGAGTTATGCCCCTTTCCTGAATTTTGATTTTTTTTTTCATCAACTGTGTCCTATTCATTATTAACTTCTTATCTACCACAGCACCTCTTGCTGTTCACTACTACACACACAGACACATCTCTTATCTCTCACTGCAGCAGCAGCTGCGAGGTTTAATTACCAGAGAAAATTTGCTGCTACAAGATTTACTAATGGAATAAATGGTACAAACATATTAATTTAAATATTTCAGTTATTTATTGGAGTAAAAAATCAAAAAGTTCTAAATTCACAGATGTTTCAATTTTATAATTTCCTGTGTAATTTCCAAATTTTTTTTATAATGCTTACCTCAAAAATGGTATTTAATCACAAAAATTACTCACAAATTCTGGAAATATACACAATATTTGAAATTAATTTATTTTAGCAGTTCTTGATGATGCTTATAAAAGCAGTCATTTTTTTATATTACACTGTCTGCATCCAAGAGAGACTTCATGTCTCTTGTTTTGTGATGCACATCCATTGCATTGCCCTGGCTTTTCAAACTGAATGGGCCAGTGTGCTAGTCCACAAATTCCCGTTACTGCGGGTGCCTTTCGCTTTCTGCTCCCTCGAAATGTCCCAATTATTTGCTGGGCCAATGCCATCTTGAAATCCAATTGCGCTCTTTTTTTTTCCTTGCTGGTTTTGGTCAGCAACTTATAGTTTGGCGATTCTTGCATACAAATTAATTAATTTACAACAGCAAGATCAAAATAAAACCAGAACAAGTATTTGTACCATTTTTTGGCTTTTTGGAATGTCAAGTATTGCATCCTCTTTTGGTCTGCCAAGTCTACACCAAACATATACTTGTTGTAGAGCTCAGAGTCACTCGGAGCTGACACATCCTTTAGGGTGCCATCCTTCTGATGCCTTTGAACTACCCTGCTTTGTGTAGGGTCACAGTTTGTGCTCAGATATGTCACAATATTTTTGTCTTTCAATGCAGTGGCTACTAGATTTCCTTTCTGCATTGTTAGGCTCTCTCCCCTTTTTTTTAATTTAGCACCTTTGATTGCTTCTGGCATTCCACGGCGATTTATTCTGACAGTGCCACAGCAGTATATTTTCTGGTGTAATAATTCCGGACTCGAAAAAAAATTATCCATATAAATCACATGAGATTTTCCAATTAGTTTTCAAGATAAATCCTTCACCATGTGTGTCCCTTAACCTTCCTCGGGTCTACTACCTGTAACTCGTCTGGTGTATACTTGGAATTCGTGAGCGTATCCATTATGCGGTGAAGCACGCTCCCACACCTTGATGCCAAATTTTGTTGGCTTTGCTGGTAGATACTGCTTGAATGACAGTTTCCCTTTGAATGCTATCATTTCTTCGTCTGTTGACTGTTCCTTGTGGGGGTTATAGTTTTCCATACATGTCTCTAATACTTTGTCAATTACTGGTCTAATATGACAAAGTTTGTCATGTCTTGGCAGTCCCCTTACTGGATTTTATCATTCATATGGAAATATTTTGAAATCCTCTCAAAACAAGTCCTGGTATTAATTGAGGGTATACTGGGAATTTCAAATGGCCATGATGACTTCCATTCTCCGAATGAAATATATCGAGTATATTTTCCGCCATCTTGACTCACTTGAGTAAATGCTAACCACTCTTTGGGAATCACCTTTCTATATATTAATACATAACCTTATATGGAAAACTGACGTATTATATTACAGACAGATTATTTATAAAAATGATTTTCATTGGTCAAATGATGAGGAATATCTAGAAACTAACCAATCAAACTTACCATAACACGTGTGTAAAAGCGGATCTATCAGTCAGTAAGGATACGCATGTGTTGGTTTACAGCGGACATATCCGGCAATGCGGTTTAGCTAGAAGTCTATTCTGATGTGTTTATCAGTCATTGCGAAAACAGGCATGATAAAATAAGCATATATATGTGTCAACGGTAGAATTAAAAGTAAAAATGAAGAAGTACCAGTTGATAATCTAAACTCAAGTCCATTAGAACACAACACAAATTAGATGTGTAAATGGTCTCAACATGAAGAACAATGGGGAATCCAAAACGGGATAGGACCAGGTGTCCGGAAGGAGTCGGTGTCCCCTATTGGCATGCCACATCTGTCGCAAATGTTCTATGGAAATCTTTCTAGTTAGATGAAAATGTCAAATTCAGTGAAAAGGTCAAGTTTGGCGAAATGATCTGATTCTGTGAAAACCACGAATGGGAGTGACTGTCTGTGGTTGTGCTCCAGAATACTATCTAATATTCCTGAGAGGGGGACTTCATATACTCCATATCGAGCATAAAACTTCTTAAATGATGATTTCAATAGTTCAGTAAGGTTAGCCTGTGTAAGTAGTTTATTGATAGTCCTTTTGCTTTCAGAATAAAACGTTCATTAGAAGAGCATGCCCTGCCATAATATATAAGTTGTGAAATGAAAACGCCATAGGCAGTAGAAGATGGAATATTACTACTTAGAAATGGGAAGTTCTTGATATGGAAATTAAAATTGTCGCATTTGTCATAAAGGGAGGTAACTCAAATTTCTCTGAGTAGAGTTGGTGGATACAGAAGATGAAAGATTGAAAGCTGTGACCCCAAAAATACCACTTTTTTATCACACCTAAAATCTTGAATTTTGTAAAAAAAATTAGTCATCAATTTGTTTTACTTTTTCTGGAAATGATCAATTTAGAAAGGTTAACAATTGTTTAGATTCAATAAAAGTTGTGGGTATATAGCGAAAAAATAACACCTTGAAGTATGCCAAAATTGAATATTTTTTTAACAAAAAATCCTTTTAGAGAAGACTGTACCACCATTTGACCTTGAGTGTGACCTTGTTCATGACCTTGACTGGATGATGCACCTCGTCAAAATGAACATTTCCTGTAAGTCCCAAAAGTATCATTTACAATAACAAAGTAATGTCAAAATGTGACTGCACCCAGAGAAACCGACAGAGGGACAAAATATGCCAGACAACGTGAAGCTGTGGTTCATAGATGACGCAAAAACATGATTGTTAAATTATTTTATTCACAAAGAACATTTTTATTTACTTTTTGATGTGAATTTGCCATTCAATTTGTCTTCTGGGGACAAATTTGCATCTTCTGTCATGTTTGTTGAGATTATTGTATTCAAATTCTGGTCATGTCTCCAGGTGTCCTTCTTCACCTTAAGTTGCTCATTCAAAGGTTGCCATTCCATTTTCACCTAATCATGTCTTTGACTTAAAGTTATATAGATAATCAAATATCAATAATTCAGCAGTTGTGTACATGAAGTTTAAATGATTACAAAACACACTGTAGTTCTTTTTCAATACTGAACATCTGAATTAGGGATACTATTTCGTGAAAAAGCACTGAATGGTATTTTTCAGTAAATTGATATATTTTGCTGTAGGAAAGTGAAATTGATAGCATTTTATTGAGTAATGCACCTTTAATTCTTACAAAGACGGTAAGTCGATCAACACAGGTGCGCATATGATACCACATTTATCTTTTGTCAAAAGAAATACTTTTATTGCTTTATTTGTCAAATAGAATTTGATTTAAGAGTACTTTAATGACTCTGGAAAATAAATCTGAATGTTATGTAACTTATAGCACCTGATATATGTACATATAATACATTTGATATGGATAGTAATGGCAAATTAGTGTCAATTTATTTTATGGTTTTTGACCAATGCAGAAAAGAATGGGTCATTTTACAAAATTAGCATGGCCTTTGTGTAGACAGCTGGGTTTTGTCCATGTTAATATCACGTGAAACCATCATATTTAACTGAAATATCAGTTGCTTTTGTACTAAATTCCAGTGAAGTTATTTCAGATAAAATTAATGGTAAAGGCGCTCATTCACATTTTTCTTTGCCCTGTCTTAACAATTCCATCCCAGTTTAAGGCACACGGTGATTTCTGATAAACATTAAATATAAATGAACTGATTGTCATTGAAAATAGCTTCAAGTTAACTGCTTATATAAATTAGCTTAATGAATGCGAAATATATATGCTTCTGTACTTTAAAAATGACATTTTTACATGCATAACTTCTTTTAGGTAGTTATGGCAAAGGTTTGTATTGCAAATGCAGTAAATTCAATGTACATATTTGAAACAAGTTAGCATTTTTCTGGTTTGCTCCGCTAACATTTATTTTTTCAGATACTGCAAGAACAACTTATTGTTCATAATTTATAGTGTTTGCAAGGAATCACTGCATCATTATCCAGCAGGAGTCTTATTTTAGATTTCTGAACACAGGGTTCGCACAGACCTTCAAATGTGCTTGAATATAATGTGAAATGCTTGATAATGTTTATTTATCACTAACATGACTAATGAAAGACTTTAAAATAATGAAACATTACCTCGATCATTCAAACGCTTCATTTAGGATAATAGTAAATACAATTTGAGTCAAGCTTTTTTGTAATGCTGTACTGATGATAATCTCCCTAGTCTGTAGTGGAACTCGATGCAGCATTTTGAGGACCGCCATTGAGATGTGAAAGAAATTTGCTTTTGGCGTTTTTTACGTTGTTTTGGCTTGCAAGGTTTTGTTAGCTTAAACACACCCCTTGAAAGTATTTTAAAAGTGCTTGAAAAACGTTGTGAAAAGTTCTGGAAAAGTGCTAAAAAATCTTTCGTGGGCAGTAAAAGCCATGGAACAGGAAGTGACATTAACCTTGCCGAGTACTTGTCTTGAGGAGTAAAAAATCTTTAAAATGATATGCTAATAGATCTTATGTCAGTCACTTAGAGCGTCCGGTGCTTGGCTTTTCAAAGGAGCATTAACTGTGTTTACCACACATTATTTCGAGGTTTTGTACTTTTACCTATTGTATTTGATGTATAATAACAATTAAGAGCTATACACAGACATAAAACGTTTATATTCCGATATATTTTGTGAAAATAAGGTCAGGTCCATTGTGGTATGCGTACACAAAAAGTAAGGTTAAATTAATCAATTGCAAGTGAAAAAAGCGTCAAACCTGAGTTCCTCAAGCATTTTTCACAAAATATATATATTTTTTGCCTGTATATCTTTTTTGTTACTGTATATCAGTCGAGTTGTAAAAAAAAGGAAATAATTATTCTGAAAAAACTGCAGGTAATGCAGATTCTTTATGAGTGATATACATTGGTGTATGGTTCAAAGGTAATGCCCCTTTAAGTCCATGTTTTTTGTCATTATCTTTTTTTTATTTCAGGTGATGGCTTTTTAACCCTTTCACCCCGAAGTATGTAAATATAATATTCTTCTGGTATGTGAAACAATATGTTATGGTCTGTAGGGTTGAAAGGTAATGTAAGTGAAAAAATGTGTAGCAGGATATGAAACAGCAAAAATGTCATAATTATAAAATTAACTATAGTAATATTGACCAAATATGGGATTCTCTGCCCAAACTATATGAAATTCAAAACTAGGACAATATTGAAAAACTCGGCCAATATTGAAGTCACGTGACCAAACGGAAGACTGCCATTTTTTTTTTTCAAATCAAACCGTACGCGCATCTCTACCTCTTGGGGTCAAGTGACTTATTGGCATCACTTGGCGTCCTTCGTCTGTCCGATCTATTTACCCTGAAAATTTCGGATGAGTCTGATGACCCGATTTTGAGTTATTGGCACTGAAATGTTTATTATTAATTATTTGCGGATTTTTTCGCTATTTTTCTTAAAAATAGCTGATAAAAATGATCAGGAGGACAAGATCTACCTGTGTTAAAAATTTTGGAAGATTCTAATATACTGATTTTGAGTTATGGCCCCTTTGAAATGTCGATTTTTTAACGATTTTCATAGATTTTGGCTATGATCTCCAAAACTATAATAGCTAGCTATGTAAATTAAAAATATAGATTGCAAATATGATCAGTAACAGAAGATCTATGTATCTTGAAAATTTCTGAAAAATCTTGACTCCCTGTTTTGGAGGAAAATGCCCTTGAAATATTGAATTTTAGTTATTTTCATAGTTTTTGGCCATTACCTAAAAAAACTATAATAGTTAGATTAAAAGTATAATTGCGAATATGATCAGTAACACAAGCTCTATGTATCCTGAAAATTTCTGAAAAATCTGGCTTCTTGTTTTGGAGGTTATATCCCTGAAATGTTGATTTTTAGCGATTTTCATAATTTTTGTCTATTATCTCCAAAACTATAAAAGCTAGATTAAAAGTATAAATTAAAAATATGATTAAGATATGTGTATAAGCCTACTGAATATTCTGAAAAATCTTACTTCCTATTTTTGAGTTATTGCCCTTACTATTGAATATTTAACGATTTTCTTATGATCGGCCCCAAATTGTGTTGCAAATCAACCCCTGCTCTGGAATATGAATTATATTCAGTACATGTATTTTCATTCTAATCAGTTTGACTTGAGTATATGCTACCCAGACCCAGCGGGTTAACTGGGGTTAGGGGAACCCCTGCTCAATTTTTATGGGGTTTCAAAGGGTGTTTTTCTCGTGGGTTGATTTTGAAAATCCTAAAATTTGTTCTTTTTAAGCAGTTTTATGGAGCACATGCTCCTCAACCCAAGTTTGATGATTTTTTGATATGCTTAAAATTATGAGAAAAAGAAAACTTATTATGTAGGAAAACTACTAAAATCTCCATGTGTCCAAAGTCATATCATGGCCCTTTAAAGATTATTGCAGTAGGAATGTCAAATTGAAAGCGTTTTGTCTTTTTTGTTTTATATCTTCAAAACAATATTTTGTTTATTATACAGCAGGGCTGCAGATTAACCTTTGAAATCCAGGGGCCACCTGGGACCCTAAATTAAACCAAACTTTACGAGAATGATGTATGGAAGGTTCTTTAATAAAATAGCAAAAATTTCCCCAAAGACATAGTTCAACATTGGACCCTATGGGAAAAAAATTGATAATCTTCTCTGAAACTTCTGAAGCAAGTTGAACCAAACTTTGCAGGAATGATATATGGAAGGCCCTTTACTAAGGTTGCTAAAAAAATTCCGATCCGCCAAAAACATGGCTGCCAGTGCAGGACATACCATACCTATGGGAAAATCATAATTTGATCATCTCTTAAACTACTGAACTAAGTTGAAAAATGAGGCATTTAAGGTCCTTTAGTGAGATTTATAAATTTTTTGCGATCCACCAAAAACATGGGCGCTAGAGCAAAACATAGTTTAACATTGAACCCAATGGAGAAATACATTCAAAGATTTTCTCGACCTCTGAAACCACCAGGCCAGTTAGAACCAAACTTGGTCACAATAGTTTTTGGTTGGCCCCATGTTAAAATTGTGTTCAGGTCCACATCCCATCCAAGAAGGCTTCAAAACATAGTTTAACTTAGATTCTATGGGAAACACATCTGAAACTGCTTTTCAAATTGAATGTAAACTTGGTCAGTATAGTCCAGGTGAGCTATAGAGGCTTCTGGGAGCCTTTAGTTACTATATAGATTGATATACAATAGCAAAAAAGAGATACACACAGACATACAAATTCTTAAATTCATATTTCATGTGTATATTTCGCGAAAATTGCTTGAGAAACCCAGTGCGGCAGTTACCGTAAATTGGGATATTTTTGCCATTGCTTAATTTTGGGCAATTTGCCAACTATATTAAAATAGCCAAATTTAAACCGTCCAAAATATGTACACAATGTTTCTACCGATATTTTATATAATTGATCACTCCGGCATCCATCCGTAAACTTTTCATATTTTCAACTTCTTCTCTGAAACCACTGAAGGGATTTTGACGAAACTTGACAGGAAGCAAGTGTTCAAGGTTCTTTACGAAGTTTTTAGTTTTCAGCCAAATTGGCCCAGGGGTGGATCCAGGGCGGACAGAATAGGTCCCAAAAGGTACCCCTGTTTAAAAATATTCTTCTCCAGAACCACTGCATGAGTTGAAAAGGGATTCTTTATGAGTGATATACATGGGTGTATGGTTCAATTTTGTATATTTCATAGAAATCGGAATATTAATTTTTGACGTGTTTTTTTAGGTCTTTTCAATCTTCAATTTTCATTAATTTTTGCATGATTTCCCTGTTTTTTCATTGCATTGTGGGGAAAATTAAAGATTTGACCGAATGTCTTAATGTGAATAAAAGAAAAAAAACCGGACTTTCTTATTAGTCACATCTGGAAGTTTACCAAAGAACTTTATAGCCAAAATAATAAAATAAAAGTTGAGATTTATAGTAAAAATAATGTAAGAAAAAAGTTGTACTTCAAAATCATAGTAATAATAATGATATAAAAGTTCAGCTTGAGATTTATAGTAAAGATAATGATGTAAAAGTTGAGCTAGAGATTTATAGTAAAAATAATGATCTCAAAGTTGAGCTAGAGATTTATAGTAAAAATAATGATGTAAAAGTTGAGCTTGAGATTTATAGTAAAAATAATGATGTAAAAGTTGAGCTTGAGATTTATAGACAAAATAATAAGTTGAGAATTATAGACAAAATAATGATATAAAAGTTGCGCTTGAGATTTATAGTCAAAATAATGTACGAAAAGTCGAGCTTCAGCTTTATAGACCAAAAAATGATATAAAAGCTGAGCTTGAGATTTATAGTAAAAATAATGATATAAAAGTTGAGCTTGAGATTTATAGTAAAAATAATGATATAAAAGTTGAGCTTGAGATTTATATTCAAAATTATGATATAAAAGTTGAGCTTGAGATTTATAGTAAAAATAATGATATAAAAGTTTAGCTTGAGATTTATAGTAAAAATGAATTAAATTCGAGCTTGAGCTTCAATAAATTTTTACTTTGAAAATCTGCACTATTTCACTCAGTCAGTCTTCTTGTAGAATATCTAAATGAGATATTTTCCAGAGAATCATTTATAATAGAATTAGAGGCCAACGCCAATTGACAATATGGATATGCTATGCAAGATCATGTATTATTTATTGTTTCCATAATAAGGAGAGAGAGAGGGGGGGGGGGCAATTTGTAATAGTTACATGTATTTCTGATAATTTTGCTCTCTATGTTTCATTTATGTCTGCGTGATCTAATTCCTTGTATTGCTTCCATTAATCATTGCATTGAATTTTGAAGAAACACGATTCACAGATGCTAAAGTGCTAAAGTATAAATGATAAGGAGGTTCGGGGGACAGTATAAAGTACCAATTGATAATCGAAACTCGAGTCCATTAGAACACGACAAATTAGATGTGTAAATGGTCTCAACATGAAGAACAATTGCGAATCTCATGCGGGATGGGACCAGGTGTCCGGGAGGTGTCAGCGTCCCCTGCTGGCATTCCAGATCCGTCGCAAATGTCCCATGGAAACCTTTCTAGTTCGATGAAAAGGTCAAGCTCGGTGAAAAGGTCAAATTCGGTGAAAAGGACGATTGGCGAAAGGGAGTCACTATCTGTGGTCGTGCTCCAGAATATTATCTTATATTATTGAGAGGGGGACCTTATAATGTTTAACAAGATCCCTGTATAAACCATAAAACTTCTTAAACGACGATGTCAAGCGTTCAACAACGTAAACTTGTGTAAGTTGTTTATTGGCAAGTCGTTTCGCTCTCAGAATTAAACATTGATAAGAAGAGCTTGCCCTGGCATAACGTATAAGTTGTGAAATGAAAACGCCATAGGCAGGAGAAGATGGAATATAACTACTTAGAAATGGGAAGTTCGTGATATGGAAATTGAAATTGTAGCGTTTGTCATAGAGGGATGTGTGAAGTTGACCGTCCTTTCCAATCGACAGGAGTAAATCTAGGTAAGAAGCAGATGTGTTGCTCTCTGTCGTCTCATTGATCTCTTTCTCAAAAAGATATGTCTTGCCGAGGTAATTCTGAAATTCTGAATTATTTATGGACAGGACGTTATCGATAACTCTTTCATAAAGGTTGAATTATGAAATGTATGGACATTTTTCAAAAAATAAGGACTTTGAAAAAAATATTGAAAAAATGAGTTGAAGTGTCGGAGTTGACCCTTTTTCTTATGTCACACGGGTGCTGTACAAAAGTATAAACTGTCACAAGAAAGAAAGTTGATAAAAAATGTAAAAATAATTGAGTGGAATGATGCTCTCAATAAAAATAATAAAAGTGTATTAATAAAAAAAAAGACAAAAAACACGGAAGCTGGAATTTCTTTTTTCCTGAAAATATCGTGTCGCAATATTTTCTTATTACCGAAACGATATTACTGAAGTGACACGTTTATAGAAAGTCAACTCTCGTAGGGCAATTTTACTACCTCATAATGAAAGTCGCGAGTTATCCTTTCAATGTCAACTACGCGATTTCATGCCCACGTAGGGAGAAATATGACCGTACGTATTCTAAATCATGTGCGGTCTATTTGATAATTATGAAAAATGTTATAACCGTTATTTTTTCCTGGCACTGTAATACTCTTGAGTATATTTGATAAACTGTTCAAATTTTCAACTTAGCAAACATTCTTACCGCTAAGGTCCCTATATCAAATGAAATTTAGAAAAATGTCATTCTACCAAAACTGGTCATTACTGAAACACTTGTACCAATTTGGTATGTCAGTACCATAACTATTTAAATAACTTTTTTCAAGTTTTGTTGGCATAGAAGCGTAATTTGAATAATGTTTGCTGATGAAAGCAGTTTTAAATAGAAATCTATGATATATATATATATATATATATATATATATATATATATATATATATATATATATATATATGATGGAAATAAGTATTTTAAAAACCGTTGCGCTACTGACGTTAATATAGGAATTAGAGCGGACTGATTCATAGCTTATAGCAAAATAAAGAGTAAGCGATCTCTGCAAATGATAGTTCCTGTTGTAAAAAATACTAAATAAATTGAAAACACTCACTAATTTAATAAATTTTAATATTTTAGCTATATACTGATCTAAAATGTGCCGTAATGGTTGAATGACCCATTTATAAAAAGAAATGTACGCCACACGTGGCACTTGCCTTCTAATTATGATTTAGCGTTGATTATAACGGTTCTTTATTCGTCATTTCTATTACCTGTACCTACATTCGTGTTGTATTTCCCTGTTTATCCTTGAACCCAGAATTCTTCAGTTGGAAATTCTAATTCTATTTGAAGTGCGCAGACTATTGCGTAATATTTTTAGTTATTAGTACACTGCTCTGTCACCGACTAAACAATTTATCTACGTCGTGCATCATTAATTTTCAGAAGAAACCGATGTTTAATGTTTAACCTTGCGTAACAAATTGTAAAACAGAACTTTTCAACAACGTAAACCAGTTCATTCTTACCTCAATATCGTCCAATCAGAAAGAGTTTTCAAATGGAACATTACGGACATTGACAGATTCTCTTTGTCTTATTGGATTATTTTCTTTTAATGTATTGGGGGTTTATTTTATAAAACCGTAGTTTTGGTATTGTTAATTATATTTATTGAATTTAATTACAGAATAATACAAAATCTACCTAGGCGTTATCAATGTCAATAACTATACCTAATTCGGTGTTAATGATTGCAATATGAATTTATACAGATCTATGCATAAAGATGAATGATGCTATGGTTTATGGATATAATTAATCAATTAAAAGAACTTAATGAATATATATTGAGTTCAAACTTGATTAATATGCCTTAAAGAGGGCATTTTTAGGAAGCCATTATTGTTGATCATATTTGCTAAATTTTGTTGTGCCGGGAAGTGTACTTAACTATTCTATAGGGTTAGACATAATCGTATTTGATTTTTTATCTACCAATCTTTCTTTATTTATCACATCTGGAATCACATGTTTAAGGGCGAATTTATTAACACAAAACTGTTTTCGGTTCCTGGTTCTGTTTAGTCTGAAATATTTCAGAATTACCTCGGCCAGATATATCCTGTTGAGCTAGAGATCAATGAGACGACAGAGAGCAACACATCTGCTTCTTAACTAGATTTACTCGATTGGAAAGGACGGTCAACTTCACACCCCCCTTTATGACAAACGCTACTATTTCAATTTCCATATCACGAACTTCCCATTTCTAAGTAGTAATATTCCATCATCACCTGCCTATGGCGTTTTCATTTCAAAACTTATACGTTATGCCAGGGCATGCTCTTCTTATAAATGTTTTATTCTGTGAGCGATACGACTCGCCAATAAACAACTTACACAAGTTTACGTTGTTGAACGCTTGAAATCGTCTTTTAAGAAGTTTTATGGTCGATACGGGGATCTTGTTAAACATTATGAAGTCCTCCTGTCAGTAATATTAAATAGTATTCTGGAGCACGACCACAGACACTGACTCCCTTTTGCCCATCATGCTTTTCACCGAACTTGACCTCTTCACCAAACTTGACCTTTTCACCGAATTTGACCTGTTCATCGTACTAGAAAGGTTTCCATGGAACATTTGCGACGGGTGTGGCATGCCAGCTGAGGACGCTGACTTCTTCCGGACACCTAGTCCTATCCCGTTTGGGATTCGCAATTGTTTTTCATGTTGAGACCATTGCACATCTAATTCGTCATGCTTCGATTATTAATTGGTACTTCTTCATTTTTACTTAGAATGTAGTTTCGTTAGGTTTGAAGTTGTGCAGTAAATGAAAGGTAACATGCGAATCGCTATTCAGAAAAGTGTCCGCTGCCTCAACATTAATTACTTTTCAGTAAACAATTGAAAAGGTCATGTTAATCCTTATAATTTATTGTCCGATTCACATAAGATGGCGGGGCGGAGTAACCTTTTGATTATCATACGGATTATTCTACTCACTTTTCGCTTATGACAAGCTGTATGGGGAAAAACGTTTTATTCTTCACTGGATACTCTCTTATGTATGGTGACAAATAGGAACGATTACCCTAGTCAGTGTAACTTTAATGTTATGCTTTATTACCTAAAATTTAAGCTCGTCCAGGTCAGGGTTCACAGGACTCCACCCCGCCAGGTTATTAAGATTTTAATAAAAAGTGAAAATTAACAAACCTTTAAATTCAATTTTAAAATTTAATAACGATATTTTAGAAATACAACAAATAAAAATTAATGATGAAGCGCAATAATATATTGAAAAGCAGCACTTGCTGTCTTAGCAACGGCTGACACAGTTCCTCGCATGACGGCAAAGTAGGTTATACAGATTTAACCTAACATTTCCATCCAATCAAATGAGACGTTTAAAAGATTATATTATAGTAGCTTAAACTTACGGGTGTGACCGGTCGACAGGGGATGCTTACTCCTCCATGGCACCTGATCCTACCTCTTGGGGTCCAGAGGTCATTGTTTGTCCATTTTTACAGGATTTTTATCTATGTCCTGGACATTCTATTGATTTATACCTTGGTATCTGAGACTTTATATTTAATCATTATCAAAGCATGGTTTCAAAATGTTATTCATGGAACAAAGTATGACACAGCAAATGGATTACCTGTCAGATTACTTTTACGTCTTTGTCACCGCTTTGGACTGCATGCAAACAACTGAAACTACACCCAGAGGTAGTTCGGTCGGTTTCCCAAACTGGTTTGAATATGTTGGTTATAAATGAGAAAGCGAAGACTAGTTTCAAACCGGTTTGGGACAATGAATGATAGGGTTACTAAACAATTCATAAAACAGCTAGTTTAAATTTCCATAGGCAATAAATTCAACCTAAATTATATTAATTTATTTACCCTTTTCTAGAAATCGTGGTAAATTAAATTCATTATCTTTATAACTTATTTTTACTGTGGAATCAAATATTTCTGGAAACGATCCATTTTCATATCAGGTCTGCATTTTGATATGCATTAGAAGATTAGAAATTTTCATCATCGCATTTCAGACCACAATTTTTCAGCCTTGATGAATATATAATAAGTACAGAACCGGACTCACGGCGGGTGTGACCGGTCGTTAAGTGATGCTTACTCCTCCATGGCACCTGATCCCACCTCTTGATTTCAAGAGGCCCGTGTTTGTCCAATTTTTACCAGATTTGTACCTATATCCTGGACATCCTATTGGTTTATATTTTGGTATCTCAGATATTATAGGTCACCTGAGCCAAAGACTTGGTATACTTGGCCGAACTTTGTATACAGCATCCCCATGTTAAGCCACATACAGTTTGCGAATGAAAAGGGGCTAGAACCTATAGGGACCTCAAAAGGGGCCAAAAAGGACCAAAACTTGGTACATCTCATACATGGTACCCATCTTCCCATGAATCAGTGATCAGATGACTTCCAAATTTTGTATGCATGATTATTAAGTCAATATCTACAAGTTTGTGAACGAAAACGAAATCTGTGTACAAACAAACCACTAGGGGCGCTTCAGTAACACAGGGTACAATTGTATAACAAATTGTTTAATAGCTCAAAACTGATCGACTTTTTGTATACAGATATATGAGAAAGTTGTTAGGAATTATCTAAGGATCATTTTGACAATTTCAAGGTCATAGGGTCAAAGTTCAAGGTCACAGGCACCTATAAATGGAAAATGTAAGTTTTTTTGTAAAATTTAAGACATTTTTACTACTTCTCGAGAACCATTAGGCTGATTTGAACCAAAGTTGAAAGGAAGTATAACCATGTAAAGCTACATGAAGTTTGCAGATGAAAAGGGGCTAGGGCCAAACATGGCTGTCATGGCTAAATATAGAACGAATGAGTCAGCAGATATTTTTGATTTAATACATGTATCTCCAAAATTATTAAAGTTAGAGAAAAATAAACGTTACTTTAAAATGAGCAGCTTGCAAAAATCTACCAATATTTTATTTTGGTCGAATTTTTCATGGTATTGGTTGTTTTATGACATTATCTTGAAAAGTATAATAGCTAGAGTAAAAGTGAAAGAAGCAAATATGGTCAACATATAAATATTTGCAAAAAAGTCAAGAGGGCCGAAATTATCAGGTCACCCCTTGTGGGAGTTATTTCGTCTTTAAGTTGATTTATCATGTTTTTGGAGATTTATCGACATTATCTTGAAAAGTATAATACTTAGAGTAAAAGTGAAAGAAGCAAAATTGTTCATCACGCAAATATCTACAAAAAGTCAATAGGGCCGAAATTGTCAGGTTACCCCTTATGAGAGTTATTTCCCCTTTTAAGTTAATGTTTTATGTATTTGGTTGTTCATTGACATTATCTTGAAAAGTATATTAGGTAGAGTAAAAGTGAAAGAAGCGAAAATATTCAGCACGCAAAGATCTACCAAAAAGTTCATAAGGCCGAAATTGTCAGTTCTTGCTTATGGGAGTTATCTCCCTTTAATTGGATTTCTGATGTTTTGAAAATGGATTTTGTTTATAAACGGTCCACTAGGGACGCTTGAATAACACAAGGTACAATTGTATACAAATGGCTTTATAACTCAAAACTGATTGATTTTTGATTTTTTGTATACAAAGATATATAAGAAAGTTGCTAGGAATTATCTAAGGATTATTTTGACAAAATTTCAAGGTCATAGGATCAAAAGTCAAGTTCACAGACACCTAGGTAAACAGAAAATATGATTTTTTTTTTCTTTTTGTAAATTTTTAGACATTTTCGACTTCTCTAGAACCAGTGGACTAATCTTAACCAAACTTGACAGACAATTGTTCTCAGGTGACAGTTAAGGCCATTAGGCCTCTTGTTATATTAAGAGTCCGCCTCCCCAATTAAACCACTTTGAGTCAGTCAGATAGGTGGTCTTAATAGTCAGATTTCAGTATTTATATATATACAGTTTTATTTTGGAGAGATAGTGTTTATTTGGTCGCCTTAGCGAAGCTCGTGTGACCTATTGCGATCGTGTTTTGTCTGTCGTCGTCCGTTAACTTTTTCACATTTTCAGCTTCTTCACAATAACCTCTGGACCAATTCCAACCAAACTTGGTCACATGTATCAATGAAGGGGACATGAAAATTGCAAATTTTGCGGTCCCCATTCCTAGGGGCCCTAGGGAGGGAATAAAAACCATGATAATTAAAAAAAAAATTCTTTTCTACCGTGGTTTCATACTGAAGTAACTGCTTTATAAGGTTGTAATGTCCTAGAGATGCTCTACCATATTTGCACAATTTCATGACCCAGAGGGCATGGGTTCTACCCCTAGGGCAGGGCTAAATTTACTTTATAGTTAAAGTAGCCAAATCTTCAAAAATCTTCTCAACTCCTGCACATTTAAAAGGAAAACTGAATATATGGTTAGAAAGAGTATGGAACCCTCTACAAAAATTGCAAAATTCATGGGTTCTGTCCCTAGTTTGGGGCTAAATTTACTATATAGTGAAAATAGCCAAATCTTCAAAAAAATTCTTCTCAACTCCTGCTCGTCTTAAAGGAAAACTGAATGCATGGTTAGAAAGGACATGAAGCTTTCTACCAAAATAGTAAAATTCATGACACTGAGGGCATGGGTTCTGCCCCTAGGGCGGGGCTAAATTTACTATATAGTAAAATGTACTTAATATTAGAAAATCTTTACGATGGTTGATAGAATCTTTTTTAGAAAACTTAAAGGAACTATGAAAACACGTTATCTCTCTGTATTTAGTGATCCAGAAGTGGTAACCGAGCTAGATAGGTGTACTGGTACCAACAGACAAAGATTTAAATAATATAGTTTGTATTTGTAAGGCACATTACTATAATTGTTTATTAGAAGAACTAAGGTTTAATACGAATTCTGGTAATCATACATACACACGTAGCCGACTTTCAAATGACGATATCCTTCTAAATCACGTGTCGATATTAATCTCTTTTGATGTACCTACAACCGTTACTGATTTCAAGCTACCATATTTATATTGGATACCTAAACAGTCTTAGAAAATTTGAAGGCACACAATCTTTCTCAAAATTACAGTATCAAAACATAGCACTTCTCTACCTCTCTACTCTTTACACAACTATTCCACATGAAAAATTAAGAGACTTTTTAGCATCATAGACAACTGTTTTTCACTAAAATTGGAATCCGAAAATTTAAATATCTAGTTATTGGTTATCATGATACTTATTTTGTCCAGCACCACTCTTATTCCACATATAAATACACTGAAGATGATATAAAAAAGATGCTGAAATTTCTTATAGACAATATATTTGTAATGTTAGACGTGGTATTTCAACAAACTGTCGGCCTCGGTATCTGAGATTTTTGATATTATTTGAACAGCAATTTTGATTCTGGTTTTAATTTTAATGCGTTGTCTGAAAAGAGATCAGAGACCACAAAACACCCGAAAATCGGGTAAACTTTTACATTATGAATATGACTTGAGAAAGCACTGAATACAGGAATTTCAGGGTGTTCAGTTTATAAGTTCAGTTAATTTGTTTGATGCACTTGTCAAGCGTGTAATTTAAGTGTTTTAGGTTCATGTTTTATAGTTTTTGATGACATTTATGTTTAAAGACCATCGTTAGATAAATATTCGTGTCATTAAGTTGCAACTTAAGAAAAGGAATAACCTAATATACGTTGTATCGGCGTACACTTTGCGTTTACTTCAATCATTTTTTACTAGTTGTTTTAGAGGAGAAGATATGATACTGTCAAAGATAATTATTGAGAATTGAAAAACAATACACAAATGTGGGTTAAAAAGGTTCGAATTTTAAATTGATTTATATAAATCTAGCGGCAAATTTGAAATAATGTAAAGTCATTTCGTAAGCCGAAGGTATTTCGTTTCGACTTTAGGTCAATTTGTTTTAGCATTTTCAACTTTTTCTAAAAACCTTCAAATTTCATGACACATGCTTGGGGAGCTTTTTAGGTCACATGCATTTCTTGAAAACTACAAAGTCAATTGTCTTCAAATTTGGTAAGAAGTATTTTTAGGATTGGGAACTTAAATTGTAATGTTATAATTGTTGCACCTCAGGTGCCCTAGGGGTGGGTCTAAGACTGCCAAAAATAGCCAAATCTTAAAAAATCTCCACAACTCCTGCATATTTGAAAGGAAAATTGAATGCATGGTTAGAAAGAGATTTAAACCCTTTACTAAAATTTTAAAATACATGACCCCGATGGAATGTGTACTACCCCTAGGGCGGGCTAAATTTACTATATATAAAAACCTCAGATACCAAAGCATAAATCAATAGAATGTCCAGGACATAGATACAAATCCGGTAAAAATGGACAAACACGGACCCTCCATGGAGGAGTAACCAAGTCGAGGTCACACCCGCCGGATCACAGTGCCATGGACGTGAGGAGTGGAGTAAGCATCCCCTGTCGACCGCAACGAAAACACTCAACATTTCCGTGAGTCCACAGTCAACTTGCGGAACGTTGACATTAAACGCGGTTTTCGATATCCCTGTGTCAACAATTTGTCAGTGAGTAGTTTATCTCTGTATATGAAATCTCCATATGTTGTGCACGCCCTGGCATATCAGATCATTTGTGAAATATAAACTCCATATGCGGGTGATTGAGGGATATTACTACTTAAATGTGGAAAATTTACGATGGGAAAGCCGAAATCGTCGCGTTTATCGTATAGCTTCGTTGCTAATTTCCCGTCTGTGTTTATATTAAGTAATATGTCTAAGTATGAAGCTTTTGGCTTGATTCTGTTGTATCTTTAATTTCTAGTTCGCTGGGATATTTCTCATTGACATATGTATGAAAATTGTCATTATTAATTGACAAAACATCGTCGATATATCTAAATGTCAAATTAAAGGACACTGCTAACTTTTTCTTCTTTTCGTTCAGCAGTTTCTGAATGAAGTCTGCTTCGTATGAATAAAGGAACGGGTCGGCCAATAAAGGAGCACAATTGGTTCCCATAGGAATGCCGAGAGTTAT
Organism: Atrina japonica; assembly: GCA_030159075.1. Classification (NCBI taxonomy): domain Eukaryota; kingdom Metazoa; phylum Mollusca; class Bivalvia; order Pterioida; family Pinnidae; genus Atrina; species Atrina japonica. The sequence continues at coordinate 793,440 of BROG01000256.1, read as the reverse complement.
TTGAAAGACCACGTCTCCGAACATTACAAATATATTGTCTATTAGAAATTCCAACATGTTTTTAATATCAACTTTAGTATATTTATGTGTAGAATCAGAGTGGTGTTTGACGAAATAAGTATCCTGATAGCCAATCACTAGATATTTTAATTTTCGGGTACCACCTTTAGTGAAAAAGCAGTTGTCTATTATGCTGAAAAGTCTTTCTTTTAATTTTTTATGTGGAATAGTAGTGTAAAGAGTAGAGAAGTCATAAGTTTTGATACTGTGAATTCGAGAAAAATTGTGTGCCTTCAAATTTTCTAAAAGCTGTTTAGAATTTTTAAGTATCCACATCTGATTTACACGCTTCTGGAATAAGCAACTGTACAGTATTGTTGAAGTTTCTCCTTAACGGCTGTCAATATCTTGGTAAGGAGTAAAGATAAAGGTTTGGTAGAACATTTGCTGGATCCTGCTATGTATCTTTGCTTATATGGGGTTTTATGTAGTTTAGGTATCCAATATAAATATGGTAGCTCGAAATCGGTATCCGTTGTAGGTATATCAAATGAGCGTAATACGGATACGTGATTTTGAAGGATCTCGTTCTTTGAAAGTGAGCTATGTGTGTATAATTCGTATTAAACCCAAGTTCTTCTAATAAACAATTATAGTAATGTGCCTTACAAATAAAAACTATATTATTTGAGGCTTTGTCTGCTGGTACCAGTACATATTGGTCATGTAACCTATCCAGTTCAGTTACTACTTCTGGATCATTAAATACAGAGGGATAACGTGTTTTCATAGTCCCTTTAAGTTTTCGAATACGAGATTTTATCAACCATCGTATGGTTTTCAGCCATTCAGACAAAGTGTCTGGTTCTACGTCTTCATGTTTGGCCCATCGTCTGGCATAATATTCGACAGAATCCATAACTAAACTGAAATTCTGACGCCAATTAAAGGAACGGGCTTCCCGGTATTTAGGGCCCCTTAAAATAAGATTTTTGAGGCTTTCATTTTCAACAATAGAAACGTCGCCGGTAATGACATGCCCGATAGTATTGTATTTGAAAGGAGATGAAGCACATGAACATGTGACAGTGTTGTGTAGAAGATGGTTGATGTCTAGGCACTGCAAAAGCTGTTTGTAATTGAATAGCTTGGATGCGATGCTAGGTGTATAGCTATATGAAATGCAAGCTGTGGTCTTCAGTTTAAAATATGGTGGAATACAGGACTGAACGTTTTTGTGATTTAGAACATTGCCAATATTTAAAGCGTCTATGCCTTTATTTGTAAATTTAAGTTTAAGGAAAAGACGTTTCTGTTCAGAACAGTCATCGTTTCTAACACGTGCAGGCTTAAACAGTCTGTGATAAGCTATGACCATTATAATGGAGTTCAGTATGTATTCTGGGGTTGAAGAATCCGTGTAGGGGTTCATTCAAAAAGTTTATTGAAATTAGTAAAAGGAACAGAATAAAGTTTGCTGCGAATGTGATGAAGACCCAATTTTTTGTTAACGTAAGGTAAAAGAGATGAAAAAGTGACATCATGTATGTAGGGTCGGTTGTAAGAACGATGTCCGTGACTTCGTTTACGTCTTACGTTAGAATTAAAAAGTTCCATCACATTAACACCATTACACAGTGGGCTTGATAGATTGCCTACACTTTGGATGTTATCGTTGCATCCATAGGGATATGCAGTGCCAAGCTGTTTAATCCAAAATTCTTCACGTTGTCTACGGAAGGGGGTACTCAAGGTGGGATTGTTGGTCCAGTGGTATATTTTTTCAATTATACGCACTGTCATAGACAAGATGGAATGGTCAGGAGAGTTGAAATGTTGATAGAGTATTTGGTTACCCCCATTATTAATCTCGAATCAATGACCAGATACTCTTTTATTTAAGGGGCCCTTAGTTTCGCCAACATAAATCAAACCACACAAGGTACACCCAATTCCATAAACAACGTAAGATGATTTGCAGTCTAGATGATCCCAGCTTCTGGTGTTGTAATGCTTATTTGTCAGATTGCTGGTGAACACTTGATCGGTTATTAATATATGACATGTTTTACAATTTTTGACAGAACATTTAGAATTTGTTGGTATATTATTTGAAAATGAACTATCAAAAATGTCGTCAAGTGGAATCTGACAATTTTTTATGGGAACATAAGCATTATTATGTTTATACCATAACTGGTCATCTTTTGACTGTACATACGTTAAATTGTTAATGTCCCGAAGGACAACCTAGTAAAATATACATAATGTTAGAAAATCTTCCCTGCTTCAGCGGTGACGTCTCCATATGAGTGAAAGATTCATGAGTGGGACGTTAAACAGCAATACAGCAACAACAACGAGATTTTCGTATTACTTATGACAAGACAAGTTGTAGGGTGATATTTTTGGGGTTCCCGTGGTCATTCACCACCTCTTAAATTAAGAAATAATCTTCAATTATCCCAAAAACGGTTGAGATTCCTACTCCTTAGCTATAAATAATCACCCATGGCAAGAGAAATTGTATGGTGGTATTTAGAGGGAGTCCCCAGGGTCACTCCCCGACCCCTTATTTCAGAAATATTCAATTATATCAAAATGGTTGAGATCCCCATCCTAACATTTTTAGACCTTATATTTTCTTATTACCAATGGCAAGAAAAGTTTTGGGGTTAAATTTCCAAGTGTCCCCAGGGCCATCCCCCATATTAAAGAAATTTTAAATCATCTGAAAATACATGTGAACCTTACTACTTACTACATGTGTTTCCGTGTTCCACATGAAAATACGAGTTGTATAGTACAATTTTGGGATGTTATGGAGAAACTAAAATTTCTCTGATCGCCTAGATGGACCAGGTTACATGAAGAGAAGGGGTGGTTTTTTGTAACAGGCTGTCGTTACAATTAAACTTTGTCTTAGAAAATATTTTTTAATTCATCGTGAAGAAAGACTTATTTCGTAGTTACATAAGGTATTAAAACCTCTACCAAAAGTGTGAAATTCATGTGCATTATGAGTTCTGCCCCTAGGGCAGGACAAAAATTGGCATATTGTGTAATTAAACAAAATTGTAGAAAATCTTCACTTTTGTACATTATGAAAACTGATTTCATGATTAGAAAGAGCAAAAGGCTTTACCATACTTGTGAATTGTATTCATCAAATGATGTTTTAGAACCCAAATGCATCTCGCTATGACATGATTAAACTTGCTATCCTATCAAAGGATTGAAACTTTTCAATATTGTTTGATAGTTAAAACAATATATCCATAATCTATTATGAACTATAAAGAGCACATAGTTGACACAATGATTTCTAAGATCAAAAATATACATACTCAGGTCCATGGGCCTTTGTTTCAAGAAAAGATCGTTTTGAAATGTTAAATAAATACAAGATGGAACATTAAGTAATTATGTGAAAACAATGCCTGTTGACTTGCGGGAGGCATGTGGGTTTTTTTCCAGGTGCATTGTAACCAGGTTCCTTTCTTCTCCATTAAAAACTGACCGACGCCAAATAATTGAAAAATTATTTGACTGTAGCTGAAAACACCGTAAATAAATATTTCAGTTTTATGATGGCGGAGGAGAGAAACCGGCTGCGTTGTACCCAAGAAGATACCACGGCCATAAAGAATCTTTTGCGAGAATATTTTGTGGTACAGGCAGTGTAAGACCATAATAACTGGTTCATAGCTGTCTTTGTGTCTATTTATCATGTTTACACAAAGGGCATAACTTGATAAATCTTCAAATTTAATGAATGTTAAATGCATTATGGCAGAATTATGTTGACTTGTATTTTAATATTATGTAGATGTATGCCCTTTGTTCCTTAATTACCTACCTACATTTTTGTACATTAACTTTCCCATAAATATGCAGTCGTCTGCACGTACGTGATGCACTGCATTTTCATAAGTCTGTGCCAATTTGTTTCAATAAATTATAAACCATATGACAAAATTAATATGTCTGACCGCTCTGCAAATAGCGATGTTTTCAAACAACTAGTTTGAATGCATTGGAATGATATTTAGTATTTACTATTTTTACAGGGTCTCTTCATTATCGCTGCATCATTAGCCGTGCGGTTAGAACCTATCTCCCTCTCTTTATAATTTGCCTATTTCTGGCTTATTACCACATATGTATCTATAGAAATTCTATCAGGAAGAAAGCAGCAACAACAGAAATTCTATCAGGAAGAAAGCAGCAACAACAGCAAAACTTTAGGAAAATTATGATCAATAGCCTTACGTTTTGAATAGGAAGTAAACTTATTCTTTGCGCTAGTTTCCATTCATTCAATGATAAATAATTCACATGTATGAAAGTTACTTATTACTTTATTTAATTTTTTTTTCATAAATTTATTTAATATCGTATAACATAAAGTGGAGGTAATACCTCCGCAGAGGCCCTCCGTATATTCCCAACCAGAGGTGCCATGGGCCCTTTGATTGGGATTGGTGGATATAAATAGTACATCAAATTATACATGTATATAAACCAGAACATTAATGTTTCGTTTTGGGTTCCGTTTAGTGCATATTTAACTTATTTCGAAACAATTCCTATTACAACCACGTGAGATTTGTTGACAACAAATCCCACGTGGAAGTTACTTATAGTTATTCAAAATTCAGGAGGGAAAGTGAAAGTAAATATTTCATGATGGTAAATATCAAAGTTACAGATTTGCAAAAACAAAAGGCAAAGCAGACGTCCAAGGCGATTGCTCACGCCAGTTAGACCCCACCAGACGAGCCCGAACCTTTTACATTTGTCAATTATATGAACTAAAGCACTGCCTTGAAGCGAGCGTAGCTTTGTCATATAATATCGTAATGTAACATTAATTTAAAATTACAGCTAACGCATGCACAACTTATTTTCTACCCCTTTACCATATAGTGCTCGCTTCGCTCGCTTAAAATCATGCTGAAATTGTTGCCAAATTTAATCATAGGTAACGCGTATTTGGCGTTGTTTAATTGGAACAATTAAGATGTTGGTAAGCCGCCTAGGCTGTTACTAATCCGGCTATTACGGGATCGGGCTGTTCACAAGCCCATTGTACTGAACCACGTGTATAATTCAACCAATCAGAATAGACATTTACAGCAGCCATGTTTCTAGAACCCGTATGCAGAGCCTCGTTTGCAATGTACCTGTTGTAAACTTTTTGAAGCCCATAGTACACACAGCAGTACTCTGACCGTAAGGGGGCGCTGTAATTATTGGACTTGACTCAACATTACTATAATAAAGAACTCGCTGCGCTGGCATACTTAACCACTTCATATTCATCCAAGAGCAACCTATGCAAAAAGACTGGTCTTGGTTTTCTTAACTTTGAAACTATAACAATGTCACGCTGTACGAAGTATCACTTAAGTATTAATAAATTATCAGGTAGTATTGAAATACAAGTCTGTGGGTTTATATATATCATTTAGAACGTTCCACTAGAAGTGGTTAGTGGTTGTGAATATTATGAAAATCATACCAAATTTCAAGGCAAAATAATAATAAACAGTTCTGCTTTAGATTTATGCTGTAGTTAAAAGCGCAGGTGAAATAGAGAATGGGCCAAAATCACATGTGTCTTTAGGCAATCGAATTCCATTGTAGTTAATGAAAAAACAAATTCTTATTACAGTCCCCTAAAAATGACAAAAATAAAATTATGATAAAAATTGTGTTGATTGGTAAAAATATAAAAACATATCTATATCATAAGATTCGATTATTATACCCCCGCAACGAAGCTTGGGGGTATACTGGAATCAGGATGTCTGTCTGTAGAAATTGTGTTGATTGGTAAAAATATAAAAACAATATTCTACAAAATTTGTGCCTCCTACTCCTCCTTGGGGGGTTCATGTATGGTTTTTCTGATGAAAAAAATTTGTACACATGTCACATTTACGATATGTTCTTGTGTCGTACACTGAAAATATGTTCTTGTGTCGTTCTGAAAATCATTTTGTTTCGTCAATTTTTACCTGCCCCGTAGGGCACTTATATTATGATAAGGCGTGGCTACAACCATACAAAAGCAATTTAATGCCCATTTCCTCAAAATCGTCGACTTTTTGTATAGGCATATGCACTTGAAAGATGTACACCAAATCAAAGAGTACTTTTTGGATATGGAAGTTTATTGTTCCCCAACCCAGTGGTACTATGGGCGAGACCAAAATCGTTGAAAAGCAATATAATGTCTATTTCTTTAAAATCCGGCTACTTTTTATTTTGACATATGAAATTGAAAGTTGTAGGGACTGAACCAGGGATTATTTTTTACTTGGAATACTTTTGGTCCGCATACATCAAATTTGAGAAAACTCAAATCATTGCATTTCTCGAAAAAATCTCAGTAGAATATTTTGCTTTTTAAAAGTAGAGTAAAAACCTAAGTCACATACCTAGCAGACTTAAGTAAAACAATTTATTCAAATATGGCTATAGGACAAAGGGAGGGGGTACACCTCTGATTAATAATTGTGTGTTTACGAACTTGTAGGCAGGTAAATACACCCAAAATTGAGTCTGGTGCTTTGAGGAAATTATGTTACACAACTTACACGCCAAAATTATGTCTGAAATTGTCCTTTACACTTTCAATGTAACTTACAAGTCTATTCTAACTCTATCGTCATTGAAATGTGTGACGCAAACCGAGTAAAATATGAAGGCTCTGCGGCATGACTGTGTTCTAGGCCTAACTTCTTGGGAATTCATATTCTGGCATAAAGTCGATGTGACGTAAAATGAGGTAAGGAACGGGCGTTTTTTTTTTACTGTATGCTAATAAATTAAAGACGGTAGTCACCACGAAGTTCGATGGGAGCTGTTCAAAGTATGTTTTAACACGATAAATAAATCAACAACCACAGCACAGACGGCATACATGTACATAACCACAGTTCACTAATCTTTGTCATGATAAGATTTTCAACTCGTCTTTAAAATGTATCTTAAACGTGCCGAATTCATGTCCTGTCAATACCCTGTGGGAAACCTAATTTTATACCCTGTATAGTCTTTCAGCAACCAATAACCCCTGTTCCCCTCAGGGGGAATTTTGAAGGTTATGTTTTTCCGAAAGCTTACAAAAATACTACCAAATGAGCCATGTTAGCGCTCTGGCCATTAGGGCATTTAGGAGTTTTGGGGTTAAACCATAAAAAAAAATAACAAAAATCGCTGAAAATTGGAAAACCACAATTAATTCTTTATTTATTGCCACTTTTTGCAGTGAAAGTAACGGTTGTATTGTAGAATTGTTAAATGACAAATATTGACCCATTTAATAACCGCTATTTATCAAATTTGGTATTTTTGCGTAAAAAATCATCTTTTTAAACAGAAATCCATGAAAAAAGCATTAGACTTTAAGCCACTACAATTTTTTTCCAAGGTGGTTTTGGTGTGTATGTTTTTCAGAAAGACTATCATAAATGCTACACATTGAGCCTTGTTAGCACTCTGACCAGGTTTTGGGATAAAAACTGTAGAAAATATACAGAAATTCCTGAAAAATGGAAATAAACAAATAATTATTCATTTAAGGTCTGTTTTGCAATTAAAGTAATACTTGTATAGTAGATAGCTTACATGATGTTTTATTTAAATTGGTGTTTTTATGTAAAAACCATGAAAATTAACAAAAAACACTGAAAACAGGAAAACCTAAATTAATCCTTCAGTTATCGCCTCTGTTTGCAATCAAAGCAAAAGTTGTATGGTAAATATCTTAAATGATAAATATTGACCCATTAAAGAACCACTGTGTATCAAATTTGATGTTTTGGGGTACAACTCCAATCTCTTAAATATAAATATATGTAAAAAAAATTCTTCACTTTAGGCAACTAAAAACCTCAATTTTATCAAAGGGGATTTTGCAATCTATGCTTATCTGAAAACTTATCAAAAATGCTACAAAATGAGCCATGTTAGCACTCTATGGCATTCAAGAGGTTTTATGTAAAACCATAAAAAAAACTACAAAAATCACTGAAAACAGGAAAATCTTAAATAATCCTTCATTTATTATGGCTTTTTGCAATGAGTTTAATTGTTGTATGACAAATATCTGGAATAATAAGTATCGGCCTATTAAACAATCATTGTCTATCGAATGTGGTCTTTTAAGGTAAAGACCAATATTTTAAACAGAAATCTGAAAGGTTTATTTTACTTTTTTCTTTAGGCCACTAAATACCCCAATTATAATCAAGGGGTTATTTAGGTATTTTTGCCAGAAGGTTATAAAAAAGATACAAAATGGATTATGTTTGAACTCTAGCTGTTTGAAGGTTTAGGAGATTTAAGACGAAACCAAGAAATTTTTACTGAAATTGTTGAAAACCTATTAACCCTTCAATTATAGTTTACATTTGTGATAAAACTGACTGATGTTAATGGCTTTTTTAATGGGTTCATGGGTTTTACCTCGAAACACCAACTCAAATAAACAATCATTGTTTATTGTGCCCTACCTTCACATTTAAGTCATCTGTCATACAATTATTACTTTAATTGCTAAAAGGCCTTAAATGAAGTATTAATTTTCAGCAATATCTGTTTAATTTCTATGGGTTTTACCCCAAAACCCCTAAGTGGCCAGAGTGCTTACAAAGCTCAATTTATAGCAGTTTTAATAGGCTTTCCCAAAAACATAAGTCCAAAAACGAATATTGGTAAAAGCTGAGGTTGTAAGTGGCTTAAAGTATCATGCTTTTTTTCGCAAATTTCTGTTTTTGATTTTGTTTTTACCCCCAAAAACATAATTTGACACACAATGGTTGTTTAATGGGACAAATTTACATTATTTACCATACAGCCATTACTTTCATTGCAAACAGAGGCAATAACGGAAGGAATAACGGAGTTTTTCAAGTTTTCAGCATTTTGTTGTTGATTTTCATGGTTTTTACCCCAAAACACCAATTTTAATAAAGCAAATCATTGTTTATTGTGTCAATACTTATCATTTAATCTATCTGCCATACAATTATTACTTTAATTGCAAAAAAGACCTTAATTGCAAGGATTAATTCTATATTTTCAATTTTGAGCGATTTTTGTTTATTTTCTTTGTTTTTTTTACCTCAAAACCCGTAAGTTGTCAGAGTGCTAACAAAGCTCAATTTGTAGCATTTTTGATAGGCTTTCTGGAAAATATACCCCCCAAAAACAATATTGGTGAAAGCTGGGGTTATAAGTGGCTAAATGTTTAACGAAATTAGTTTGTTTATTATGGAAAATTTCAAAATCCCTTTAACTGATAAAGATAATTATTGTCCAAAAACATTAATTACAAACGGCACCAACATTATTTATCCTTTACTGAGCCCCTGTCCTGCCATTTTTAAAAGGTGGAATTTAAATTAAAAGAGGACAGTATGACCAAAATAAACAAATGTTTGGTTGTTTTTACTCGTTGGAAGATAGGGTGTTTCCAAAAGGACCGCTTAGGGCAATGGAAAATTGCTCTCATTTGAGTAAAAACTTCACTCAGCTGAGAAATGACTGAGTTTGCTTCGGGAAAGGCAACTTGAGAAAAATCTTAGCTGAGTTTAAGTTTGAGTTTTGAGATAAAACTTGGGTAAAACAAAAGTTATTCGAAAAATCCAGGCCTGGTCAGCGCAGGTTCGAGTTCCACTGGAATCTAAGCTGATTTTTGAGAGAAAGTTGGCCAGTTTACTTTCGGAAGGCCGGTGGTCTCTTCCCGGATACATTGTAACCGAATTCTCTTCTCCACCAATAAAAACTCGCCGCCACCATATAACTGAAAAATTGTTGAATGTGGCGTAAAACAACATTCAATTCAAAATTGAAATGCGGTGGTCTAACCATTCGGCCAAAAGTATTGACAAAATATTTGCTCAAGTGACAGGTTTCCGGACATGGATCCACGTTTAAGGTTAGCACAAGAGCAGGACGAGATCATTCAATATACAGAAAAGATAAAATAACATCAAAGTATTTAAGCGGTTGGATATAATGACAAATAAAGTACGTACCTACAAACGAATACCTAACCTTTGAACGTCTTGCATAACTATCCTAATTTCACATGTTCACAATGGTAGTATATCATAGTCGGGATCAGTGCTTTATACACGTTTTGGCATTTGATAGACATTGACTTGTGCAATGGCAGAAGAATAATGACTTTCATTTTAATTTAATGCTTTGTCTACAATTCTTTTGAACCATAAACAGTTGCCTGGAGTTCCATTAATTTAATTAACATGACCATAAATATTAAAGTTAGCATATAAAATTTACAACGTTAAAGATGAGTAATGTTATGTATGTTTTAACGTTGACAAATTAGGACTTTTGAACATTTATTGTTTTATATCGTCTTTTGATGCACTTGCAACGGTGGATAATTGTTATATTCTTGTAAAATCGTCCGTTATTCTATCCGTCCTTGTAAATGTGGCTTTTTTTTCTGTCGTCTGTTTGTCCGTCAGACTGTCCTTGCAACGTTGCCTCATTGTCTTATTCTAGTTGATTCATCCGTCAGTCTATCTTTCCTTAAAACGGTGGTTTATCATTTTAATCTCGTCTTCATATGTTGTGGCAACTGTGGCTTTTTGTTTCACTCTCGTTTATTCGTCCATCAGTGTGCCCGTCCTTCCAATGCATCTTTTTTGTTGTTTTACTGTCGTCTATTTGTCCGTTAGTATGCCCGTCCTTCCAATAAACGTTTTTTTACTTTCGTCTATTCGCCCGTCAGTCTGCCCGTCATTCCAATGGAGGTTGTTTTTTTTTCTTTCGTCTCTTCATCCGTCAGTCTGCCCGTCCTTCCAATGAAGGTTGTATCACTTTTGTCTATTCGTCCGTCAGTCTGCCCGTCATTCCAATAGAAGTTGTGTTTTGTTTGACTTTCGTCTGTCACTTTATCAGTAGTTATACCACTAGACCAACAATCCTACCTACGACATCGTTCATACAACAGACCCAACATACATAGATGTCACTTTTTCATCTCTTTTACCTTACGTTAACAAAAAATTGGGCCTTCATCATATTCGCAGCAAACTTTATTCTGTTCCTTTTACACTTCTTATTTAACTTTTTCTGGAAGCAAGAATGAAACCTACAATGATTCTTCAACCCCAGAATACTGAACTCTGTTATAATGGACATTGCTTATCACAGACTGTTCAAGCCTACACGCGTTACAAACGATGACTGTTCTAAACAGAAACGTCTTTTCCTTAAACTTAAATTTACAAATAAAGCTATAGACGCTTTAAATATTGGCAATGTTCTAAATCGCAAAAAAAAGTTCAGTTCTGTGTTCCGCTATATTTTATAGACCACGCCTTGCATTTCATACAGCATCGCATCCGAATTAATCAATTACAAACGGGTTTTGCAGTGCCTAGACATCAACCATCTTCTACACAACACCGTCACATGTTCACGCGCACCATCTCCCTTCAAATATAATCCTATCGGGCATGTCATCATCGGCGACGTTTCTGTTGTTGAAAATGAAAATCTTAAAAATCTTATTTTAAGAGGTCCTAAATACCGCGAAGCCCGTTCCTTTCATTGGCGACAGAATTTTAGTTTATTATGACGAAGAATATGCCAGACGATGGGCCAAACATGAAGACATGGAACCAGACACTTTATCTGATTGGCTAAAAGCTGTACGATGGTAGATAAAATCTCGTATTCGAAAACTTAAAGGAAGTATGAAAACACGTTATCCTTTCTGTATTTAGTTATCTTGAAGTAGTAACTGAATAGATTACATGACCAATATGTACTGGTCCCAGCAGACAAAGCCTCAAATAATATAGTTTTTATTTGCAAGGCAAATTACTATAACTGTTTATTAGAAGGACATGGGTTTAATACGAATTCTGGTAATTCTACATACACAAATAGCTCACTTTCAATGGACGAGATCCTTCAAAATCACGTGTTTGTATTACGTTCTTTTGATGTACCTACAACCGATACTGATTTTGAGCTACCACATTTATATTGGATACCTAAACTTCATAAAACCCCATATAAGCAGAGGTACATAGCAGGATCCATCAAATGTTCTACCAAACCTTTATCTTTACTCCTTACCATGCTATTGACAGCCGTTAAGTAGAAACTTCATCAGTACTGTACAGTTGCTTATTCCAGAAGCGGTGTAAACCAGATGTGGATACTTAAAAATTCTTAACAACTTTTAGAATATTTGAAGGCACACAAGTTTTCTCAAATTCACAGTATCAAAACTTACGACTTCTCTACTCTTTACACAACAATTCCACATAAAAAAATTAAAAGAAAGACTTTTTAGCATAATAGACAACTGTCTTTGCACTAAAGGTGGTACCCGATTATTTAAATATCTAGTAATTGGTTATCATGCTACTTATTTTTTCCATCACCACTCTAATTCTACACATAAATACAATGAAGTTGATATAAAAAGATGCTGAAATTTCTAATTAACAATATATTTGTAATGTTCGGAGACGTGGTCTTTCAACAAACTGTCGGCATACCTATGTTAACCAATTGTGCCCCTTTATTGGCCGACCTGTTCCTTTATTCATACGAAGCAGACTTTATTTAGAAACTGCTGAATCAAGGGAAGAAAAGGCTAGCGGTGTCCTTTAGCGGTGACGTTTTGTCGATGAATAATGACACTTTCCATACATATGCCAATGCCATATATCCCTGCGAACTAGAAATTAAAGATACAACAGAAACAAGCACACACGCTTCATACTTAGACATTTTACTAACTATAGACACAGACGTGAAATTGGTAACTAAGCTATACGACAAACTCGACGATTTCGGCTTTCCCATCGTAAATTTTCCACATTTAAGTAGTAATATCCCACAGTCACCCGCATATGGAGTTTATATTTCATAAATGGTCCGAAATGCCAGGGCGTGTTCAACATATGAACATTTCATATACAGATGTAAACTACTCACTTACAAATTATTGACACAGGGATATCGAAAACCACGTTTGATGTCAACGTTCCGCAAATTTTACTGTCGGTATAATAGTCTTGTTTGCGATTACTCTGTTTCACTAAGCGAAAATATAAATGTTGCTTTTTCGTTGGCGGTTGTTGAAACGTCTGTACCAATTGTGACAAGGATTCTTTCCTCACGTATTTCATTTGGACTTAACTGTGGACTCATGGCAGGTGTGACCGGTCGACAGGAGATGCTTACTCCTTCATGGCACCTGATCCGACCTCTTGGTTTCCAGAGGTCCGTGTTTGTCCATTTATACCGGATTTGTATATATATCCTGTACATCCTAAAGATTTATATTTTGGTATCTGAGATTTTTTTATAATTCTTTATCATATATTGTTTAAATTAAGAATTAACTTTAACTTTTCAGTTGTTTACTAAAGAAATAACCAATATTGAGGCATAGTACAATATGTATTGCGCGATGCGTAATACAAAAAAGTGTAATCTGTCAAAATTGGATATTTTTCTGTAAACAACTGAAAAGTTAATGTTAATCCTTGTAATTTAATAAAAAGCGAAAAATGACAAACCTTCAAATTCAATTTTAAAATTTAATAACGATATTTAAGAAGTACAACAATTGATGATGAAGCGCAATAATATAAATGTATTGAACAACTGCATGTCTTGTCCTGGCATTGGCCGACGTAGTTCCTCGCGTGATAGCAATGTTGGATATACAGATTTAACCTAGCATTTTCATCCAATGAAATGAATTGTTTTACAAAAAATAAATTATTAGTTTTTAACGCCAAAATCAACGATATTTCATATAGTAACATTAAGATCGGTTCCAAAGAAAATTAAAGTTCAATCAAATGACCATAACTACTCTATTTTCATTCGGGATGTTTTCAGTTTGGTTCTAGAGTTGCATTGAGAGACTTTATAATTATATGTGATACGGATTTGTAAATAAACGTTCGTTAATTTTGACAGATTTATGTAAATAAGACATAAGTCAGTTTGAAATATTTATATATATATATATATATATGTGTGTGTGTGTGTGTGTGTGTGTGTGTGTGTGTGTGTGTGTGTGTGTGTTCTCTATTAGATAGAGATAAGGAAATATAAAATAATTTTCCCCAACAAAACAAAATTTTGTTTTATAGCCACGTTTTCTTGATTAATGAGGTAAATGTCCATTCATATAAGACAATTGTCGACACGGATAATTTATGATGATTATAGCTCAACTTTGCTGCTTAAAGAAATTGGTCTTTTTCACCCAAAGACAGAAATTTCAAATAATTTTATTTTGATGCAATGTTGATTTTCCTAATCAGCATTTATGTCTTAGTTAATACATTAGCGTAATTAATCAGTGTTGATAATAAATTGTGAAAATTGTACAGTATTTTTTTTCCAAGGGCAACAACATGCAGTAATAATAATACAGAATATACATAGATAAATGCATAGTGTTATGTGAATTTAATTTATAGTTAAGCCAGTGTCTACCGGTCATAGAATTCTTACATGGCTGCGTATTAAAGTTTTAACATTTTGACCGAATTTTGAGACAGCAATTATATCATTCTTGTTGATTTAGTTTATTTGGCAGATATTTATTACGGTCGTAAATTTGGTAAATGTTGCATGGTTGTAAATTTTTGAATCTTTAAAACCAAAACGTCATAATGAAGTAATATTTTAGAATTAAGAAACGGGCATGGCAGGTAAATTTACCCTGTATGTCAATGAAATTTGATTTTTATAGTTCTGTTACACTTGTATCTTTTCAATTTATCAATTTTAATATTAAATTTGCATAGTAATATTTTTCTCTGATAATCGTTTTTCTTTTCTTGTCGATAAAATGATAAGAAAGCAAAGTGTAAAATGACATATTTTCGTTAGATTTATTTTTTTACTTAAAAGCAATAGAAATAGCAGAAACCGTTAGAAAACGAAACAACTACGATCCTCAATACACTAAATATGCCAGTACAGTTGTTACAATCACGAATGCGGCTAACCCCGCAAATAAAGTAGGAGGGCGATGTATTTAAACCTCATTATGTGCGGTTTCCGTGTGTGACGAGGATACACTCCTCACGTGTTTCATTGGACTTGACTGTGGACCCACGGCGGGTGTGACCGGTCGACAGGGGATGCTTACTCCTCCATGGCACCTGATCCCACCTCTTGGTTTCCAGAGGTCCGTGTTTGTCCATTTTTACCGGATTTGTATCTATGTCCTGGACATTCTATTGATTTATACTTTGGTATCTGAAATTTTTATATTTATATACTTGTAGTGTAATGTAAGAAATGCATGAGGAATAAATATATTTTCTTGCTATAATTTTGTTTTATATATATATATATATAAATATATATATGTATATATATATATGTGTGTGTGTGTGTGTGTGTGTGTGTGTGTGTGTGTGTGTGTGTGTGTGTGTGTGTGTGTGTGTTATTGACTCGTGCAGACAGGAAAATACATGTAAATTTTGTAAATGTTTCTCCTGCCCAATCACTTTGTCCAACATGGTATTCCATATTTTTCTCATTTATCAACAGATGTTTTACACAAGATCTGCCATTTGTCAATGTAATTTATTTTTGCCTCGGTATTAATGAGTACAAAAAAAGAACTCGATAGCATTTACAGGTAATTGGCATTTTCATGGCTTGCGGTACATCGGCTTACAATGATGCTTCTGTAAGAGTTATCGTTCTTTGGTTGTAATACTTATGTAAGGAAGTGTCAAAACAAGCGCTTTATATCGCTTTTATCTTGGAAATTTGACTTTTAATACGAAAGCATGATGAGAACACATTATTTCTGGAGAGAGAGATATTTGCTTAGATCCTAGTCTTTGTATTCGTGGTCGAGTTTCCTCTTCAAAAGTGTGCGCTCCCAGGCCAGGCGTATACTGTTTTAAAATAGGACCCTATAAAAAAAACTCGTTTTTCATCTAAAATATATTTGACTATAATAGCCTGATATTTTATAATCATGCCCATACTTCATATTGTCAAGTACACCAGATTCATACAGATTAACACCCTTTGTAAATAAAAATAGAATGTTAATTAAACATAATTAATTACTTAATTACTGCCTGTGAAATATGTTATGGATGTTAAGAGTAATGAATCGTGTAATTATTTATAATTTCAAAAAAAAAAAAAAGAAGATTCATTAGCTGTCAATAATATTTTTGAATGAAGAGGAAATCTTTGGAACTTTGTTATATTTTTACACCTTGAATCCTATAATTAATAAAATGTTTCTTACCTCATAATTAGAACAGTGTTTCAAAATATAAAAAAAACTTGGATAACAAAGTATAAATTTTCAGGATATCCGGGATACATATACCAATCTGGTGAATACTGGACAAAGATGGACTTCCGGAAATCCAGAGGTGGGATCAGGTGTCATGGATATATTACAAACGACACTTTACAAAGTATTGTCGTCTATATATTCTATAATACCTTGCACACGGTGTTTTTTTTTCAAACTACCGGTAAATGAAAATTGTCGTGTATACTAAACCGTTGGTAAAATTACAACAGTGCACCTATCATTCATTCATTCATATACGTTCAATATTTTTTTTCTGTTTTTTTTTAATTCGAATATATATTTGTCCTCGATATCATTTAAATAGCTATCGTCACTTTCCACAAAAACGTATCGCGAAAAAAAACCCGGAACTGCATTTGACAAAAATATTTGACGTCATTTTGCGGGAAAGATATCTATTTCCTTTACAACATCGAAATGACTGCCGATGAATGCATTTCCCCCTCACTTTCAAGACATTGCCTGAGTTCATATCAATTATATAATATTTGAATCATTTCCCTATAGTGATGTCACTGTCTTTTCATTTGTTTATTTTGGGCTAGTTTGCTTCCTGTTCGTATTTACTTTTAAGCTATAATTATATTGTACTCGTAAACAGATTTAGCAATACATTTTTGTTTATCATTTGAACTTTTACGATATCACTTTTCACTTCGGAAATATTATACAATTATTGAGGGGTCTAAGAGCAACAATAATTTTGTTGGAACCCGAGGTCTTAACCATTGCCCGACGCGAAGTGGAGGGCAATAGTCGGGAGCGAGGATTCCAAATATTTGACTATCCTAGCTAATTTACAAACAAACCTCATAGAAATTCACCTTAGTGCTAAATGGGCAGTGCTCGGGAAACAATGAAAATACGTATCTCTTTTACGAAAGAGTTCCAAAATTTACGTAATTCCAATTTTTCGTAGGGACAAACAAGGTGATCACTGTAATATCAGCCTCTGTCTGTACTCATTAGATTAGTACTAGAACGAGAGCAAAGTGACAATATATTTGCAGTGAATAGAAATCACAGATCAATGTTAAAGTTAAAATATTCAGGATGTCCAGGATACAATATGCAAATCTGATGAATATTGGACAAACACGGACTATTGGAAATCCAGAAGCGGGGTCTGGTGCAAAGGAGGAGTAAACATCCCCTGTTGACCGACCGCGCCTGCCGCGAGTCCACAGTAACATTCAAATGAAATAATTGGGGAATAAATCTTCATGACAATTTGTTCAAACGAGTCAACTGCTTTCGAAAAGTAGTAATCTAATAATTATTCCTCTTTAAATAGAAATGTGCACGTGACTAGCTACGTACAATATTTCTTTTTTCTGTTGACATTAAAACATGTGTCGCGGTTTGACCCTGAAAAACCTGTCTTCAGTCTGTCATATATTGAGACAAATAGAATACTGCTGTACTAAAACACTTCTTGATAGCGGACAATATTGACATCAGGTATTTGTAATGGGATATTACAAATTACTCATACACTGCACATATTTTAAAACAGAGACAAATTTTATAGGAACCATTAATAACGTATACGATCTATATTTAACTCAGTGGCCAGTAATTCCTATACTGGAAAAACAGATGATACATATTAGTCCCCTGGCTAATAATGTGTTTGTCCTCCCAACGGATGATTTCGGAGGTTGTTTTTTTTTCTGATAGTTTATCAAAAATGCAACAAAAAGAGACATGTTAGCACTCAACGTTTAGGAGTTTGGTTTAAATCTAATATTACGTCACAGATTACTGCTTTAAGATTTTGGTTTGACCCCCAAACACCACATCTGACACAATGATTGTTTAATATACCGATACTCATCAATTTAGATATCTGCTATACCGCCATTTCTTGTATTACAGGGGCCTTAAATGAAGGATGAATTCTGGTTTTCCAAATTTCAGTGATTTTTGCTAATATTTCATCCTAAAATTCTCCATAACCCCTATGACTAGAGTGATAACATTGGCCAATACGTATTATTCTAGATTTTTGTCATACAACAATTAAACACATTGCAAAAAAGCCATAAATAAATGAAGGATTATTTGAAATGTTCCCATTTTCATCTTTTTGTGTTATTATTTTATGGTTTTACTCCAAACCTCTTGAACACCCCAAGGGCTAGAGTGCTAATATGGCTCATTTTGTAGCGTTTTCATTAAGCTGTCTGACAAATATTCCCACAAAAATACCCCTCGGTGAAGACTAGGATTTTTAGTGGCCAACAGTTTATTATTTCCCCCCAACAGATTTCTGTTTAAAACATTGGTTTTTAGTCCCCAAAACACCAAATTTGTAACATAATACTTGTATAATATGCCAAAACTCCTCATTTTAGATATCTGTCGTACATTCATCAAACTCATCACATTAAGTTGCAATAAATGAAGGACTAATTGAGATTTTCCAGTTTTCAGAGATTTTTGTAATTTTTTATGGTTTTGTCTTAAAACTCTTAAATGTCCTATAGGCTAGCGTGCTAACATGGCTTATTTTGTATTGCAGCACTTTGGTAAGTTTTCAGATAAGCATACCCTCCGAAATCCCAGTTGATAAAAACTGAGGTTTCTAGTTGCCTAAAGTCTTGTCATTTTTACATATATTCCTATTCAAGAATTTGGTGTTTTACCCAGAAATACCTTTGATATACAGTGGTTGTTTAATGGATCAATACTTATCATTTGAGATATTTACCAAACAGACATTACTTTTAAGAGGTCATAACTGAAGGATTAAATATTGAGGTTTTCCAGTTTTCAGCGATTTTTGTTCATTTTCATGGTCTTTACCTTAAAACACTAACTTTAGTAAAACAAATCATTGTTGATTGTGTCCATATTTATCGTTTATGAAATCTGCCATACAATTACTGCAAGAAAAAAAAAGAAAACTTAAAGGAAGGATTAATTGTGAATTGTTGTTTTTACCCCCAAAAGCCCTAAATGGCCAGATTGCTAACAAATCTCAATTTGTAGCATTTTTGATAGGCTTTCTGAAAAACATACCCCCAAAAAACACCTTTGTATAATGGGTTAAAAGTGGCTTAAAGTATAATACTTTTCTAACAGACTTGTGTTTGAAAAAAAACACCAAATTTGATAAATAACGGTTGTTAAATGGGTCAATACTTATCATTTAAGATATCTACCATGCAAGAAGTACTTTCATTGCAAATAGAGACCATAAATAAAGTATAAATCGAGGTTTTCCCATTTTCAGCGATTTTTGTTAGTTTTCTATTATCTTTATCCCCAAACTCCTAAACGCACCACCGGCCATAGTGCTAACATGGCTCATTTTGTAGCATTTTTATAAGCTTTCTGAAAATCATAATCTTCAAAATTCCCCTGGGGGTGAAAGGGTTTATAGGTGGTTCAAAGGCTAACCATAAATAGATATATTAGTTAAAGGGGCATTAGCTGTTCTTTTTTCAAAAACATTTCTTTCCTTTCTGACGATTTAAATTGATATACAATAACAAAAAAGTGATATAAAAAGGCATAAAAACTCTTCAATTCCTATATATTTTGTGAAAATTGCTTGAGAAACCCAGTTTGCCACTTTTCACTTTCAATTGATTAATTCAACTTTACTATTTGTTTATGCATACCTTACTAGACCTGACGTCATTTTCACAAAATGTATAGGAATATAAGATTGTTTATGCCTGTGTATAGCTCTTATTTGTTACTGTACAACAAGTACAAGTAGAAAAAGTCGAAATAATTTCTTTGGGGTAACCACAGCATGTGTTCCTTTAAATTGTGTAAAGTTCACATACAGCGACAAATAAAATCAACCCCTACTTTGAGGATGGCAAAGGAATCTCAATCCGAGGGTAAGATTCTTGAATGACAAACCCGAGGCTTGCCGATGGTTTGTTATTCAAGAATCTTATCCCGGGGTTAAAAATACATTACTGTGTAGATCGATCTACGCATAATCTACAGAGAACTGTGTCAAGGCTGAAATAACTATATACTGTATTCTAGAAGCTACAGACGTTCTTTGTCATAAATTTTTATTATCAAAAAGTTATTTTCAAATTATTTTGTCCACAACTGCATCGTGTTATCGTAATTATTGTCATAATTCATGGTGAATTATTTATTTTCTATACAAATATTTTCACCTTTTTATATTTTGTAGATTTAGATCTTCATCGCAAAAAGGGGAGAAAGAGAGATAAGAAAAACAAAATTAAACACTATCTCATGTTTTGATGTCTGACCTCCACAAGGTGCTGGCAACCTCTTCCGGTGGTGTAGTGGTAAAACTCACAAGCGGAAGTTCCCGGGTTCAATTTCCGGCCATAACAAAGACTTTAAAAATGGTGGTGACTTCCTTCGTCAAACGCTCGGCATAGGAAGTGAATGTCACGGGTCTTTCGTATGAAGTTCCGTGTCGCGGACAGCATGACACATAACATGACACACACCGTCACGGCATTGACGTCAGTCCATAGCACAGGTCAAAATTTGACACACTTCACCTAAAACTAGTGACATCTCCATATAAGTGAAAAAATTGTCGGGATGTAAGACAACAACCAAAACAAAGAAACTGACTCAGTGATGGCAATATAACACATTATACAGTCATATTTTATTTATAATATCCAAGGTATGATATTACACAAACATACGGTCATCCTCAAAACACCGTGAGGTCCAGATTTGATGTATCTGTCACTAAATCATTATCAGTTATTAACAACTGTTTTCATGGTAACAACGCAAGAGATCTTCGTTTGTTGTTTGTTATCCGCGAGACAATTGATTTCGCCCTAACGTCGAGATGTAATAATTCTGTTAATAATATAATGATGTATGACATTCGCACCTGTGGTCCCGTTGAGTTAGAGGTCGTAAATGCTGTTCATTTTGACGTATATGTTTTTGATTTGTAATTAAAATAGTATTCATTACAACTCGCAACAGCGAAACCTCTTTGATTAATAGCTAACAAGAGTCACGTACTTCACCTGTGTCCGAGACATGATAACATCCATATATTAGCAAAATTCAAAACAAGTCCCATAATTTAATCAGCTTAACATTTTACTTTAATGCGATGAGAACTTGATTACCTTATTGGTATTAATATTTTAAATTAATAGCAAAAGAATTTTGTTTCTCGGTAGAGCTTAGTGAAATGTTTGACAGCAGAGCAAATGTCAGTGAAATCATCTAGGCTTTATCCAGTGTAAAGGCGTATATCAAAGAGGATTGACACTTTGTTTTTAAATGGTCAATATATATGTTATATCATTGTCAGGATCACAGAAATAAAACGGCGTTTTGAAAATGAATTTTCCTTTGAAATTCTAATATAGAACTGTGTAAGTGAAAAACTAATGGTTCAGTTGGAAATATTTTGCATGAATATTGTATTTATGATAAGTTAATAATTTGAATATTGAAAAATGGTATTTCGAATTGGGAAAGAGTACAGGAGAATACTCATTTAGTACAGTGAGTAGTTCTTATCATATGACTGATGCTGGTGGGGAGAGTAGCTTTTTTTTCTTGTGATTATATCATCATCATATCGTTCCCCAAAACCATGGAGTCTCTGACACCTTTTTATTCATTGTGTGTGCATTCATTGGTTAAATTTTTCTTATCGCTCAGTGTAAGCATATCATAAAAAATCCAACTTTACTTTGTTATTGTTCATGTTTTGCTGTTTTTGCCCCCAAAAAAATGATTTTTAGAAAATTTATTACCCAGATTTATTAGTATTTCAGTCTGTCAGGGTTGGGGCCCTGGATCCCGAGTGATCACAACCACAACTGTTAGTAATGGTATAAATATAATACAGCACATATATGTTGTATAATTTATTAAATATTATAAACATAATACCAAAGTTATAATGCTTTAGACGATATCGTTTCTGTCAATTAGACTTCATCAGTTGAGCTCCAACAGCACATATATGTTGTATAATTTATTAGATAAGGTTATATATGTAATGATTTTGAATTTCAATTTTCCCATATCTAACATTTGTTCAGTATTTTAAATCAAAACAAAAACTATATTATGGTGTATATCAATTTTTTTCCTGGGCAATACAAAGAAGAAAGTTAGATGGTGATAAACAGTCCAAGGAAAAATAAGACAAAAAGAAACTTTCTCCTATCTGATCTTTATAGAGGAAGCGATATATGTAATTTGACTTAATTAACTTATGATATCCCTAAATCAAGAATAATAAAATATCGGAGGATGGTAATTCATTAATAGTCGAGAGATTTTTTTTTCATAACAAGTACATCTTGTTTCAATATCTGAATCTACTATTCGATAATTTTTGTTATAACTGAGAACCCCTCTTGGTTATCCCGGACATAGATAAGATGTAATGATCAATTCAGTAAGACCAGTAATATCCATAATAAAATGATAATTTGATGTTACACAGTTAACAGTAAAATATATTTCAATTGAGAAGTGAGATGGAAGCAATGAAAACGATTCATATGCTCTCACCATAACAAAAACAAAAATTCTAACGCTGAAGTGTCTGTTATGACATAAAGTTTCAAAAATTTTCATCTGATATATCCATTTGAGATAACAACATGGCTGAAACTTTTAGTCTTTCTTATATCGTTTTAATGCGATTACTCTGTTTCACTGGGTGAAATGTTGAGTTGCCTTTTCGTTGGCGGTTGTTGAGACGTCTCTACCAATTGTGACGAGGATTCGTTCTTCACGTGTTTCATTTGGATTCGACTGTGGACTCACGGCGGGTGTGACCGATCGACAGGGGATGCTTACTCCTCCATGGCACCCGATTCTTTCCCTTGGTTTCGTATTTGTCAATTTTTATCAGATTTGTATCTGTATTCTTGCAAACCTAAAGATTTATACTTTGGTATCTTGAATTTTTTTATTAATATCATCCTGTACGTTCGGCAAATGTTACGGTCGGTATAATAGTCTTGTTTGCGATTACTGTTTCACTAACTGAAATGTTAAGTTATCTGTTCGATGGCGGTTGTTGAGACGTCTGTACCAATTATGACGAGGGTTCATTCCTCTCGTGTTTCATTTGGATTTGACTGTGGACTCACGGCGGTTAAGACCGGTCAACAGGGGGTGCTTACTCCTCCATGGCACCTGATCCCATCTCTTGGTTTCCAGAGGTCCGTGTTTGTTCATTTTTTATCAGATTTGTATCTATTTTCTGAACATTCTAAACATTTATACTTTGGTGACAGATATTTTAGAAATTTAAAAATTAAGTTCTTGTTACAAATAAACAATTTCAGAGAAAAATATGGACTGCATCACTTCTTGTTAAGAAATATATTGTATATATGATCTGGAATATGAATACCATTGCAGGAATATCTGTCAGATAGGAAAAGGCAGCCGACAGGAAATGTTTACCTTTGTCACATGTACACGAAAGAACATTTATTTAAACTTTATTTCTCACCCTACAGTAAGATTGCCCTGAATGTCGTCAATGTAAATATTTCCGGTAAAGCTAGTGGTGTTCTTTAATTTGACATTTAGATATATCGACGATATTTTGTCAGTTAATAAAGACAATTTTCATATATATGTCAATGCGATATATCCCAGCGAACTAGAAATTAAAGATACAACAGAATCAAGCACACACGCTTAATACTTAGACATTTTACTTACAATAGACACAATTCGGGAAATTGGCAACTAAGCTATACGACAAACCAAACGATTTCGGAATTGACCATGCAAGACTTTCTGTTGACGTCATGTGATAAGAATCCAAAAAATCGGACAAAATCTGAACGGTATGGAAAAGGTATATCGCAACAACTAACAGCAAATTTTAAATCCGTTCAACTAGGTCTAGTGATATGTACAATTAGTAGTTTATCCACTAACATCAATTTACCTTCACACACACACACACACACACACACACACACACACACACACACACACACACATATATATATATATATATATATATATATATATATATATATATATATATATATATATATGGATAACAGGGCGGACCGCCATCAACTGAAATTTTGAACGTGGGTGGCTTAACGTGCATTGAATTTTGAACTGAAATATATGACGATATAAGACAATAAATCAATCAAAACGTCAAGCGCACATCAAACTGTACATTTGGAGAAATATTACATTGTTTGAATGAAAAGGTCTGAATATATCACGACATTTATTGCTTTTAGTGTTGTTTTTTAAGGAATCTAGAGGTCCAATCTGAGCTGTGTTCAAAGGAAAAATGACTTTAAAGAGATGTATTTAATATAACTCCTGTACATGCATTAAATTATCTATGACAAAAGATAAAAATTGCAAAAATTTGAATTTAATTGTTGTGAAACATTTCTGAAATTTTAACTTTTACTTTCATCGAATCTTATTCTTTCCCCTGTGTATTTACTCATGTATGTCAGACCTAATCAGTAAAGTAATCTATTTCATCTTGACATTAATTTGAATTGAACTGTTTCTTCAAATGCGAGTCCGTTTGACAAATTCTTCACTTTGTTTGATTGATGATACATTGGAACTGTGGAAAGAGGCCAGGAGTGTCAATAAATAGTTATAGGATCGTGTTTATGTAATCAAAAGTTTCAACATTAGATAGCATTTTTATCTGAAATGTAATTCGTAAAACTATGGATTAATATGTAGAAAATAGATTGATAAATAGATAGACATGGGTAGAAATATGATTATCGATAAAGGAATGGATAGATAAACGAGTAAACGTATGGATAAATATATACATGTAGATTATTGCAGTGTTTATTTTATGTTAACTAATATTTTAGACAAACAAAACACCGGAGAATAACAATTAATATGTATGTATTTGTATAAGTAAATAATATAAAAATTTCAGATACCAAAGTATAAATCAATAGAATGTCCAGGACATAGATACAAATCCGGTAAAAATGGACAAACACGGACCTCTGGAAACCAAGAGGTGGGATCAGGTGCCATGGAATAAAGGTATTTCCAGTCCGTATGCAGGCGATAAAGAGATATTGTTACTTTAATTGGGAAAGTTGAAGATACCAAAGCACAAAGTCTTGAACTTAATAGTCTGATAGATGTGAAAAAATAACATTCAATGTTTTATGATAAATGTATACAACTGTATATTACGCTTACATAAGTCGTCCCTTACTTTTTTTTGAAGTTTAGTTAATATCTAACGGCTTGCTTAATGGTTTCATATTATGATATCTATTTTGTAATTATAAAGGAAGAGGGAATCCGAGTGGTTATAGCATTGCGCTCAACTCTTATTCGAGTCCCGTTGGAACCTAAACTAAATTTATGGGGAATTTTGCCAGTTTATATGGGGAAGTCCTGTGGTTTCTTTCTGGGTACAATGTAACCGGGTTATCTTTTTCACCAACTGACCGCCATTCTGTGACGTAAATACCTATAAAACAAAAACAAAAAGAATAAGCTTGTAAACATTCTTACATTATTAACTTAGAATTTAGCCAATAGATTTTAGAGATGCTTTATTCTCTCACTTGAGAATGTGGAGTGAGATAAACCCATTCCGGAAGTACCGGTGTTATAGAGTGAGGATTCCCCCATAGCCAACAATTAGTTATAAAGTGTAAACTTCTCCATAGTGACATTTTACAACCTTTTAAGTTTCCGTATCACGATTTACGTTGCTTTTTTATTTGCTTTTATATACATTTAACGAATGGGTAGAAAAGCCGTGAACTGGACGTTTCGGCCACACTGCCACTTCGTCCATAGGTCGTTTCGGCCATATCTTATATAAAGGCGTTTCGGTCATACGACCAGTTTGTCCATACTTTATATAGTCGTCTCGGTCATGTTTTAATTTTGTTTGTTTTGGGTTTTGTTGTTGTTGTTTGTTTGGTTTCTTTTGGTCTATTTTTTTTTTTTTTTTTTTTTTTAAATGAAATACAAACAATTACCGATAAACATGTGAGAGATGATGCCCACCTCTACCTCCAATACTTTGGGCGTCACTCAAAAACTCCTGGTAAGTCTAGCAGTCAATAAGAAATATCAGTCAGCCTAATCTCTGTGTCTATCCATCCGTCAATAATAACCTTCAATAACGGCATTTTACTTCTTTTTAAATGTAATCCACGAACAACACAACAAAAAACATGAATAATGCTATAAAAGTTTTTAAGTGAAACTGTACAACATAAAGAATCATTTATAATTATAGAAAATAATAACTGAAATGTATTGGGAATTTGCCCTAAAATTTGCGAAACAAACGCGCCTTATCGAATATTATTGACGGCTGGTATTGACTGCTTTTATTGAAGGCTGGCTTGACACTTGTACAATCTAACCATAGATAATATTCAACTCTTTACTCAGAAAGAATGAATCATTTTCGTCGTCTCAGCCACCCAATCATGAATCCTAGAGCTGCCCCTGGTGTGTGCGCTTGTGCGTGTAATCTACGTTTTCTGTATATATCCAAGGGTAAGAGAAAAGATTTGACATAAAATAATTGTCTAGCTACAATTGTCGACGCACAACGAACTTCACTTAAGGGAGGCTGACTTTACAGTGAGGTTTTCTTTTTAGGGGGAGGGCTGACTCTAGAGTGAGATCTTCCTCTAATTGGTGGGGGTCTCACTCAAAATTACACGGGGGAAGACTGACTCAAGAATGATCGTTCCCCCGATAGGGTGAAGACTCTCTCTAGAGTAGGATCGTCGGGAGATGTCTGGGTATGGGGGAGTCTCCCTCTATAACACCGGAACTACTGTTTAAAATGTTTTTGTGGTCTGCAGATGGATGCATTCGGTTCTTTTTATTGTTTCAACGTGAGAAAAAAACGATCAAACACCATTTTGAGGAAAGGATGGCGAAATCTCAATCCTGGTGCACAAACAAACAAAATTGTGTATACTTGGATTGAGATTTCCCCATCCCTCCCTCAAAGCAGTATTAGATTGTATTAACCCCTCGGTCACATATAACCATAGCAACTGTACTGTCTACTGTCTGACAATCTTTTTTATTTTCAAATATAATATACAATATATTATCTATATGTATTAAGTACGATATCTTCATAAGGAAATATCAAAAATAAGCAAACATTATACAGTCGAACTCGGATATGTTGAAATCGAAGGGGAATGAACTTCCCTTTAAATAAACAGGGTTTTCAGAATAACAGAGTTATAATAGTGATAAAGAAATTGATCGGGGAATCAAAATAATTTCAAATGAAGCGGAATTTCAATTTAAGTATATTTCATTGTATGTGTACCTGTACATCATGCAAAACAGATGACATTAATTTGAACCCGAATCCATAAACCATAATTGTGAATTTCACCGAAAATTTTAAATATGTGCGATTGAATTGTTAATAGAGACATATTTGCATACTGACCATTGGGAATTAGAATACGTACAGGGAAACAGTTGCATATTTTGTTATCATAATTATGTTGACTCTGGCTTAGGGTTGACATTATATCATTTAGATTTATGATAGTTATGACGTTACATAACGAAATATGTTAACGATACATACGTAATTATGGCATCTTTGAAATACATATTTACGAAACATTTAGGTTAAAGAAAAATATGCACCGACCAGATTTGGAATTATACAAGATATATATTACCCCTTTTGAACTTTACTTTGGAGATATTCCTCCCGAATACAAAATATTATGAAAATGTTATAACTAAAAGGTCATTTTAAATATCAGGGAGAGGCGAATCTTTATGTAATCTCTCTCTCTCTCTCTCTCTCTCTCTCTCTCTCTCTCTCTCTCTCTCTCTCTCTCTCTCTCTCTCTCTCTCTCTCTCTCTCTCTCTCTCTCTCTCTCTCTAAAATATCACTACAACATTATACATTTACTAGGGACCTCGGATTAGAAATGATACTATCACGTAAAGCACAAATACAGAAATAACAAGGTACCTACAAACTCACCATGTCCCGGCAGGCGATAGAACTCTCGACCTATGGCACTAACCACCTGGCTCCCATGCTCGACGTCCTAACCACCTAAACACCTTTCACCTCTATCTCTACGACCGAGTTCTCATGTTCGGAATTCTACTCACCGCTATCGAAACATTCATTTTTTGTGAATGCTTGGATGGCCAAGTTGTTAGGACGTCTACTTCTTGTAAATGAAATGTTCATACGTTGAACATACCCCGGCATATCGGATCATTTGTGAGATATAACCACAATATGCAGTTGATTGCGGGATATTACTATTTAAATAGAAACATTTGGGAAGTCGACATCGTCGCGTTTGTCTGATAGTCTGGTCGTTAATTTCCCGTCTATGTTTAGAGTAAGTGAAATGTCCCAAGTAGGAAGCGTGTGTGCTTGATTCGGTCGTGTCTTATATGTTTAGTGCGTTGGGATATTTTGCTTTTACATCTGCATGTGTGTATATATTTTCATTTTAAATTAAGTTAAAATACAAAAAGAATATTTACAGAAAGAAAATAAAAACACGTACGTAAGCTTAGAAATATTCGAATGTTATTTTTAATATATTATTACTCGTGTCATCCAATCAAAAATGTCAAAGTATACTCGTTTCATCCAATAACAAATGTCCCACTATATAGTTAATGAATATTAATACTGTGTATATTCGCAAATCCAATTTAATAATAGCATTTAATGCATTGAGCTAAAATTTCAAACTCTGACAACCACGACAGCAAGAAAAATCCCCACAAAACCAAAATCCATCATCACCAAGAAATAATAACAAGTAACACAAACAACAAAGTAAAATTGACAAAAACAAAATCTGAAACATATGTAAACTAAAACAACAGTAAAACAGTCATTATATCTACCGACATGACTTCAAGGGGCAGTAACTGTTTTATTCAAAAATATGTTTTCCTTTTTAACTACTTAGATAAAAAAAAAATCTCAGACACCAAAGTATAAATCTTTAGGATGTCCAGGATATAGGTACAAATTTGGTAAAAATGGACAAACACGGACCTCTGGAAATCAAACATTAAGCATCCCCTGTCAACCGGTCACACCCGCCGTGCGTCCACAGTCAAATCAAAATGAAATACGTAAGGAACGAATCCTTGTCACAATTGGTACAGAGGTCTCAACAACTGCCATCGAAAAGGTAACTCAATAAGTCGCAAACAAGACTATTGTACTGACCATGAAATTTGCGGAACGTTGAGATCAAACGCGGTTTCCGATATCACTGTGTCAATAATTTGTCAGTGAGTAGTTTACCTCTGTATATGGAATGTTTATAGGTTGAACACGCCCTGGCATATCGGACCATTTTTGAAATATAAACTTCATATGCAGGTGATTGTGGGATATTACCACTTAAATATGTAAAACTTACGACGGGAAAGCTGAAATCGTCACGTTTGTCGTAAAAATTAGTTGTTAATTTCCCGCTAGCTTTTACTCTTTTTAATTTAGCAGTTTCTGACTGAAGTCTGCTTCGTACGAATAAAAGAACAGGTCAGCCAATAAAGTAACACAACTGGTTCCCAAAAGAATGCCGACAGTTTGTTTAAAGACCACGTCTCCGAACATTACAAATATATTGTAAATTAGAAATTCCAGCATCTTTTTTGTATCAACTTCAGTGTTTTTATGTGTAGAATCAGAGTGGTGTTGGACAAAATAATTATCATGATAACCAATCACTAGATATTTAAATTTTCGAGGTACTGTGTTACGACAGAGTGGCGAGTTAAAATCGAAGTACTGTGTTACGACAGAGTGGCGAGTTAAAATCGAAGTACTGTGTTACGGCAGTGTGGCGAGTTAAAATCGAGGTACTGTGTTACGGCAGTGTGGCGAGTTAAAATCGAGGTACTGTGTTACGACAGAGTGGCGAGTTAAAATCGAAGTACTGTGTTACGACAGAGTGGCGAGTTAAAATCGAGGTACTGTGTTACGACAGTGTGGCGAGTTAAAATCGAGGTACTGTGTTACGGCAGTGTGGCGAGTTAAAATCGAAGTACTGTGTTACGGCAGTGTGGCGAGTTAAAATCGAGGTACTGTGTTACGACAGAGTGGCGAGTTAAAATCGAAGTACTGTATTACGAAAGTGTAGCAAGTTAAAATCGATGTACTGTGTTACGACAGCGTGGCGAGTTAAAATCGAGGTACTGTGTTACGGCAGTATGGCGAGTTAAAATCGAGGTACTGTGTTACGAAAGTGTGGCGAGTTAAAATCGAAGTACTGTGTTACGACAGTTGTGGCGAGTTAAAATCGAGGTACTGTATTACGACAGTTGTGGCGAGTTAAAATCGAGGTACTGTGTTACGGCAGTGTGGCGAGTTAAAAATCGAGGTACTGTGTTACGGCAGTGTGGCGAGTTAAAATCGATTTAAAGTGTTACGACAGTGTTGCGAGTTAAAATCGAAGTACTGTGTTACGAAATGTGGCAAGTTGTGTTACGACAGTTGTGGCGAGTTAAAATCGAGGTACTGTGTTACGGCAGTGTGGCGAGTTAAAATCGATTTAAAGTGTTACGACAGTGTTGCAAGTTAAAATCGAAGTACTGTGTTACGAAATGTGGCAAGTTGTGTTACGACAGTTGTGGCGAGTTAAAATCGAGGTACTGTGTTACGACAGTTCTGGCGAGTTAAAATCGAGGTACTGCGTTACGACAGTGTGGCGAGTTAAAATCGAGGTACTGTGTTACGACAGTGTGGCAAGTTAAAATCGAGGTACTGTGTTACGACAGTGTGGCGAGGTAAAATCGAAGTACTGTGTTACGACAGAATGGCGTGTTAAAATCGAGGTACTGTGTTACGACAGATGTGGCGAGTTAAAATCGAGGTACTGTGTTACGACAGTGTGGCGAGTTAAAATCGAGGTACTGTGTTACGGCAGTGTGGCGAGTTAAAATCGAGGTACTGTGTTACGGCAGTATGGCGAGTTAAAATCGAAGTACTGTGTTACGACAGTGTGGCGAGTTAAAATCGATTTAAAGTGTTACGACAGTGTGGCGAGTTAAAATCGAAGTACTGTGTTACGACAGAATGGCGTGTTAAAATCGAGGTACTGTGTTACGACAGATGTGGCGAGTTAAAATCGAGGTACTGTGTTACGACAGTGTGGCGAGTTAAAATCGAGGTACTGTGTTACGGCAGTGTGGCGAGTTAAAATCGAGGTACTGTGTTACGGCAGTATGGCGAGTTAAAATCGAAGTACTGTGTTACGACAGTGTGGCGAGTTAAAATCGATTTAAAGTGTTACGACAGTGTGGCGAGTTAAAATCGAAGTACTGTGTTACGAAAGTGTAGCAAGTTAATATCGAGGTACTGTGTTACGACAGTGTGGCGAGTTAAAATCGAGGTACTGTATCACGAAAGTGTGGCGAGTTAAAATCGAAGTACTGTGTTACGACAGTGTGGCGAGTTAAAATCGAGGTACTCTGTTACGACAGTGTGGCGAGTTAAAATGGAAGTACTGTGTTACGACAGAGTGGCGAGTTAAAATCGAGGTACTGTGTTACGACAGTGTGGCGAGTTAAAATCGAAGTACTGTGTTACGAAATGTGGCAAGTTAAAATCGAGGTACTGTGTTACGACAGTTGTGGCGAGTTAAAATCGAGGTACTGTGTTACGACAGTGTGGCGAGTTAAAATCGAGATACTGTGTTACGACAGTGTGGCGAGTTAAAATCGAAGTACTGTGTTACGACACTGTGGCGAGTTAAAATAGAGGTACTGTGTTACGACAGATGTAGCGCGTAAAGCAACCTTACTGCATTGGCGTCGGTCCATAGCACAAGTCAAAACTTATTGCAATCGGTCTTATGCTGGTGACATCTCAATGTAAGTGAAAAATTCTTGGAGGGATGTAAATTACAATAAAACAATATATTATCGTTGACATGATTTGTTAGTAGCGCTCGACTCTTGATCGTGAGGTCGTGAGTTCAATCCAGTCGGCGGCAAGTCGGTTTCCTGTCTTCCGGACTTAGACAGTAAAAAAAGAGGTCCCGTGACACAGTAGGTGTCGGCACATTGAAGAATCCTCACTGCTCAATGATCTTAAGTGCCGAGCATAGGCAAAAATTTGAAGCCCTTCAGCAGCATTGGGTGACGTCTCCATTTGAGTGAAAGATTCTGGAGTAGGTCGTTAAACAACAATGAACAAACAAACAATGATTTGTTAGTATCCTGGACATCCTAGAGATTTATACTTAGGTATCTGAGATTTTCTATTAATATGAGGAAGTAACTAAGATATGATTCGGCATTTGGCAGCTAAAAGATTGTAAATCTACTTAGAAAATCGTTAAGGATGAACATGGTTTTAATAAAATGACTTGTAATTACTGTATACAGGGTTATTTTCGCCCCGTGTTATTTTCGGCCCGTGTTATTTTCGCCCGGTTTCGCCCCGTTTTAAAGTCGCCCAGACTTTTATTTTTAAAATAGATGAATTAACTGTTTTTTATTTGCCCAGTTTTGAATTCGCATGCTGACGATGAGGGCGAAAGGTGGCGAAAATAAAACGGGTGCGAAAATGCCCTGTATAAAGTATATCAAACTCCCTGGAATTTAATAGCATGTTTATCTTTCGTCGACGCTCAATTATTAATCAATTATGCGTTATTTATCCGTACATATATCAATTTCCATCGAAAACATGCCCGTAGCGAGTTTTCCCCTCAACTATAAGTGATGATTTGGCCTATTTATAGTAACACTATAACATGTTATCGACTCCAGTAGAAGTCTATATACGATAATACAGACTTCGTTAGATAATAACCATGATATGTTTTGATAAAACAATTATACAATCATTTTTCTTAATGTGTTTCATGTTTATCTGTCGTTTTTACCAGTTCCAGGGCAGGGGATATGTTGTAAAAGTTAAAGATATCCAATTATTAATTCTGAAATGTCACGAAGTAAGATTTAATACACATAATCACGGACTCATCTAAACAAGACTGTCTCGAATGGGTACCAACTGTATTGAAAGAGGGCAACTATTTAAATTAGCATTTTGCTCTTGCTGTTTAGTCGATATGCAATGTTTTTACAGATATTGATGGTGTATTCTGTCTATCATTTTATTCTTCAATTTCATTTGTTTAACGATAATTTATGGGATTCTGACTATCAATGGAAGAAATAGTTGGACTCTTGTACAATCAATCTTAGCCACGCCGCATTGTAATTTTATATGGCGTTAGACCTGATTTTGTTTTCCAAAATGTTTTAGTAGAACCCTCTTGTGCCTCGCAAAATATCTTACCATGAATAAAAAGATAATGTACATATTTACATGTCTGCCGTATTTTTTATCATTAATGATAATTTAAATTCAGTTACCAATTTCGATAAGAGCGAGTCTGACCTTTCCTGTAATCGCCTACTCTACGCCATTTTGTCTTGTCGACCCGAGTCCTATAAATTTTCTTTCGCCGTTGAAAAGTAGCTCTAAAATGTATCTATGTGTCAAGATATAGGTTATCCTGAAGTTAATTGTTGTGTAATTATTTGCTTTATTTATATATTTTTTCTGTCTGACTATTTTTTGTAAAACCATTAATATTGTCAATATTATACTAGCGGTTGTTCGCCTTATCCGATACTTTAGCTTTTGAGATAAACCATTTATTGTGGATGATAACGGTCTGGTTGAAGACAAATGCGTGATGTATGTATAATACAGGACGGATCTAAAGTCGAGATCACCGCTTCACTTTGGTATTTTCATCCTGAAAACAAACACTATCTGTGCATGGCAACTTGAGATTAAATATGGCATAAATAATTACAAAATTCAATAATTATTATGTTCATCACTATGATATTTAACAATCTGAGAATGCTTAAGGGCTAATGTTGAGAACTAAGTATTGGTTCCATTGCAAATTTCATAAGTCGGCGCATTTCATTCATACCTCATACATGCTATATTGCCTCACAGTATGGATCAATAATGACATATAAATGTTATACATATTGTGATGATCAAATCTTCACTATTTGGGACGGACTGCTGCTGCGTGTTTGTTTGGTTTGTTACATTGTTATTGTTTTTGCTTTTTTGTTTTTTTTAAGTCAAAATCCTCCATAAAAACATAATTCTAGATCTACTGTGTCCCAGCAAAACCAGGTTTAGCAATCCACAATTACCTAAGCGATTGACTGGAATGCAATCAATAGGAAAAACATCTTTTGTCGTTGCGACTATGGTTATTTTTGAAAATACATTAAGATAATTAATAAGGTATAAGGTAAGGTTCCCAAATAATGACTATGTTAAAGAGTATTTATAACATAATTAGTTCCAGATTTGCTGAGACACACAGTAGTTCATTATATATATATATATATATATATATATATATATATATATATATATATATATATATATATATATATATATATATATATATTATATATATATATATATAAGGCCGATCTGGCTCAGTCGGTAGCGCACTCGTCTCTTGATTGTGAGGTCGTGAGTTCGAGTATAGTCGGCGACAGGTCGGTTTCCTGTCCTTCGGATGAGACAGTAAAACCCGAGGTCCCGTGTCACAGTAGGTGTCGGCACGTTAAAGAACCCTTACTGCTTAATGGCCATAAGTGCTGAGCATGGGCCAAAATTTGAAGCCCTTCACCGGCATTTGGTGACGTCTCCATATGAGTGAAAGATTCTTGAGTGGGACGTTAAACAACAATAAACAAGCACAAATATCACTACAACATTGAACATAAACTATGGACCCTGGATCAGAATTGATACTATTCCGTGAAAATAAATCATACAAACAGCACAAATACAGAAATAACAAGGCACCTATAAACTCATCATGCCCCGGCTGGGGTTCGAACTCTCGACCTATGGCATCAATCGCCTGGCCCCGACGTCCTAACCACCTGGCCATCTACGCATTCACAAAAATGAATGTTTCGATGACCGTGAGCAGAATTCCGAACATGAGAACTCGGTCGTGGAGAAAGAGGTGAAAGGTATTTAAGTACATACAAAGCACAAATATTTAAAGATTGTTTTTCATTTTTTCGAGTATAAATGCACGAAGTGCTGCACATTTAATTTTTTTCCATAAGCCATTGCATTTATACTCGATGCAGTCCAAAAATGAAAAACAATCCTTATATTTATATATATATTACCATTTTCTGTTAATCTGTAGTCATCTGAAATTCATTCTATTTAATTGGCTTTGCGGTAGGAGTTTTTAATTTGGCGTAACAGCTAAACAGCTGTGTGAGACGAGAAGTAGTTCCCCTTTTCTGTCCGGAAATACTAAATGGAATTAAGGTTTATTTTCTTATTTTCATATCATTTTGAAAGAAACTAGTGATATGGAAAATTTTAAATATAAAAACCTCAGATACCAAAGCATAAATCAATAGAATGTCCAGGACATAGATACAAATCCGGTAAAGATGGACAAACACGGACCTATGGAAACCAAGAGGTGGGATCAGGTGCCATGGAGGAGTAAGCATCCCCTGTCGACCGGTCACACCCGCCGTGAGTCCACAGTCAAGTCCAATGAAACACGTGAGGAGTGTATCCTCGTCACAATTGGTACAGACGTCTCAGCAACCGCCAACGAAAAGGCTACTCAACATTTCACTTAGTGAAACAGAGTAGTCGCAAACAAGACTATTATACCGACCGTAAAACTTACGGAACGTTGACATTAAACGCGGGTTTCGATATCCCTGTGTCAATAATTTGTCAGTGAGTAGTTTACCTCTGTATATGAAATCTTCATATATTGTGCACGCCCTGGCATATCGGATCATTTGTGAAATATAAACTCCATATGCGGGTGACTGAAGGATATTACTACTTAAATGTGGAAAATTTACGATGGGAAAGCCGAAATCGTCGCGTTTTATTTGACATTTTTACCAAGCAGCTGGGAACCACGATGACTGATTGGTACGTAACCAACGTAAGTAGGCCTATTTCACACGACCTGATTTCACACGATGCGGGTGACGAATTGTTTCTGATAGAAATATCCAGTGAAGGCAAACAAATCGACTTGTTTATCAAGAGATGCTTGACAAAGTTGCACCAGTGATATGGTTGCACTAGGCCTTACTCTTTTTTTTCTGTTGAAACTATGAAGCAAACTTTCATTTCTGTGCCAGACGGTGGTCTGTGGTGTACAATGTGCTACAGATGTAGTCTCGTGTTTCCGATTTCTTTCTGTGATTTTTATTTGTTTTGTGGTAGGCCTAATGTATGACTTTTAAGATTAAATATATAAGAAATAAACATGTGATATTCTATTATTTATTGATTCGTTCATATATTCCTGCGCTGAAAAGTAAAGCGGTTACTGCATTTACCGGAATATACAATATATCGCTCTATATACTTTCAATGAAGGGAATTGCAGTCGGTATGTAAATATTACATCATAGTATTATAAAAGATTTGGGAAACATCTGTTAAATTAATCAACCTGTCATTAACATTAGGATAAAATGTGGCCAAGTCGTTAGGACGTCGTGCATGAGGGCCAGGCGATTGGTGCCGTCGGTCGAGAGTTCGAACCCCAGCCGGGGCATGATGAGTTATTAGGTGCCTTGTTATTTCTGTATTTGTTCTGTTTATATATATGTGTGTGTGTGTGTGCGTGTGTGTGTGTGTGTGTGCGATTGATATACCAGTACTCTTACAGCAATAGAGTGACCTCTCACTTGGACTTGAGCTAACATATTTACGTCACAGAATAAAAAGCAAATGGATCTCAGATACACGAGATTTCTGGGTCAGTAGAACAGTCAGTTGCCCTTTCCTGTGTAGTCATTGGATAGGAATTCATTTGTGATTGTCGTTTTCACGTTTATAGACTTGGCGACATTAGCAAGGTCAGGTAGAGGTTTGAATACTGGCCCGAAGGTGCACATTTCAAATCTCGGAAACCCACATAATTAGATCGCATCTTACCTGTGCATAATACATCATAGTATCATAAAAGATTTGGGAAACATCTGTTAAATTAATCAACCTGTATTTAATCTTGTATCGTTTTGATCTCTCTGCTTTACGGTTTGTCGTAAAATGAGGGACATAATTCATTTTGATGTATGATACCGAATGAGCCCTCATTTACTTCATTTTGTTTCAATTGCGATGGTCGTAAAATTTCCTAATTAATAGAATAGTGTAACATTTGCAAAGCGTGAAATGATATTTAACAGGTAATTAAAACGACCGCCAAACTACTTGAAATCACATAGAATCATAGCCGTCATGGTGAAGATATACATACATGGGAAAGTTCGATACATCGGGACTTCGACTCGGGAATGGTAACGGAAGAACATACGAATTTAGTTTTAGAGGTTCTTTAAAATGTATATACGACATATACGGTCATGATAATGATAATTAGTGCTACAATAAACATAATTTCATAAAATTAAAAGACTGAATGTTTTGGAATTGAAGAATTGTCATGGGACAATTTCGTATACTTGTAAATATTAACTCCGAATTATTTGTAGGAATTTTCTATGTTTTCATAGAAATTACATGACCACGTTTTAGAACGTCTTTCTGGACGTTGACAGAGATTGATTCCGACTTAAAGGACCTGTGTAACTGTGTTAGATATTGAAAAAAAAATATACATGTCTATGTTTCCTTGTGTCGCCGTGAAGCTTTAGGGTAGATTGGTTTGATTTGATTTTGATTTACGCCACACCCTTTAACTTTTCAGTTATGACCGCAGCCAGTTTGTAATGGTGGAGGAGAAAACCTTTTTGCAAATGTGTTGGGAAAGAGAACACCTGCCTTCCGCAACAAAATAGGGTAAACTGATCATTAGAAAGGGTTTAATAAATCATAACATGGCATGGAAAATATATGATATATCACCGGGCAGCTTCGGAGTTGGATACTGTAAACAAATGTGTACAATTATTCTGTTGGTCAATTACTTTCCGAGGTCTGATTTCGATGTTACATTGAGATTACGGGGAAAAAAATACAGCACTGTCGTCCCTCAGATCCAGAAAAGTACTTGCAATTTTCTCGGTGGGATGTGCAATAACAGTTGGGTTGTATTCATTCACCATCCAGATATTTGATACATATTAAGAATGAACAATACCTCTCTGTAGGGTACTACTGATCGACGACACAAAAGAGGAAGTGTACTTATGATAACAAGTAACAAGAAGAAGTATACTAATGATAACATGTAACAAGAGGAAGTGTACTAATGATAACAAGTAACAAGAGGAAGTGTACTAATGATAACAAGTAACAAGAGGAAGTGTACTAATGATAACATGTAACAAGAGGAAGTGTACTTATGATAACAAGTAACAAGAAGTGTACTAATGATAACATGTAACTAATGATAACATGTAACAAGAGGAAGTGTACTAATGATAACAAGTAACAAGAGGAAGTGTACTAATGATAAGTAACAAGAGGAAGTGTACTAATGATGTAACAAGAGGAAGTGTACTAATGATAACAAGTAACAAGAGGAAGTGTACTAATGATAACAAGTAACATGAGGAAGTGTAACATGATAACATGTAACAAGAGGAAGTGTACTAATGATAACATGTAACAAGAGGAAGTGTACTAATGATAACAAGTAACAAGAGGAAGTGTACTAATGATAACAAGTAACAAGAGGAAGTGTACTAATGATAACAAGTAACAAGAGGAAGTGTACTAATGATAACAAGTAACAAGAGGAAGTGTACTAATGATAACAAGTAACAAGAGGAAGTGTACTAATGATAACAAGTAACAAGAGGAAGTGTACTAATGATAACAAGTAACAAGAGGAAGTGTACTAATGATAACAAGTAACAAGAAGAAGTATACTAATGATAACATGTAACAAGAGGAAGTATACTAATGATAACATGTAATAAGAGGAAGTGCACTAATGCGTACAAGTAACAAGAGGAAGTGTACTTATGATAACAAGTAACAAGAGGAAGTGTACTAATGATAACATGTAACAAGAGGAAGT
The DNA here is from genome assembly GCA_030159075.1 of Atrina japonica. NCBI lineage: Eukaryota > Metazoa > Mollusca > Bivalvia > Pterioida > Pinnidae > Atrina > Atrina japonica. The sequence continues at coordinate 753,996 of BROG01000256.1, read as the reverse complement.
ATACTAATGATAACAAGTAAAACGAAAGTCTTCTTGTTCTAAGTTTGACAGTAAGTCTTGGTCTGACCATTTACATTGCTAGTTAGAATGTATTCAACAACAGAAATAAGTATCTTGGCATATTTGCTGCAGAATATCAGCTGATAGATGTTTTTGTTTATAATGCAGTTTTGTTTTGATTTTTGATTTTGTTTTCTATTTCAGATATGAATATACATCTATATATTTTTAATTTTGACATTTTTTTTTAAAAAAAAATTAGATAACAATGGTCTTCGCTTTGAAATGATGACATATTTCAAAGGGAAATCATCGACCTTATTGCAAAAGTAGTTGATTGGTTATAAAGACACAGGGTCAGTCTCAATTTGCAAAATCGAAAGAATTAAAAACTACAGCCTAGATTATATGACTTACTGACCTGGTATAAAATCCTATATATAGAAATATCGGTAGACATCCGCTCCATTCAGTTGACAACGGTGTCAATCCTAATAATCATTACGTTACGATGTTTGTGTATTTTTTGTATACTTTTGATGTTGTGTAAAAAAAATAAAAGTAACTTCCGGTGAGTTTTTGTCACCCGAGGAACTGACGTGATATATTATGGTCTGTTGTCATATGGGGATTAAGTGCCTCGTGTGCAAACCTTTTGACATTTGTAATTTCTCTTTCGAAAACAAATCATTATTATGTCCTTCAAAACACAAAAACGTTCTAGACGTTCAAATAACAAGAAAATGGATTACATATGCAATGCCACATATAACCGTAGACGTCAAACTTTATATTTCGGGAGCATCCAGGGTAAAAGTAGTGTTCATTTTAAATCACGTGACTTTTACGTCAGGAAATTTGTACAAAGGATATTTCTTATTCATGTATTACGTGGTTTAAGATGATTATTGATTAAACAAATTGTATTTTCTTATTCTTCTATATCTTTTGTTACATTTCTAAAATGTTTTATGATTTCAGTTTTAGTATGACAATACTCAAACAGACTTTAACACTCTAACTTAGTTAAAGAGGCATTAGCTGTGTTTTCCACACACACACACACACACACACACACACACACACACACACACACACACATATATATATATATATATATATATATATATATATATATATAATGTGTGTGTGTGTGTGTGTGTGTGTGTGTGTATGTGTGTGTGTTAGTATTTTTGGTACTGCGTTAAATATGTTAAGAACAATTTGGAATATCACATTTTTTGCTATTAATATTTTCCTATTTCGTTAGCGCTTTCACCATCGTGGTTCTTCAGACAATAGTAACAACAGTTTCCGTCTGAAGAACCATGATTGAAAGCACTAATGAAATAAACTATTAAAACACTTTTTCAATTATATATTTAAAAGTTTGATTCATTTTGAAGCAAATTCATTTTAAAAAGTTGGTCAAGTTATATAGGTTTATGCGACATATAAAGTTTTATACATTGTACAGATTCTTGGCCTATACTATTCAATTTTTAAAAAGAAAATGAATGCCTTTTTGTAATATATACCATTTAATGATAGAAAAATATGCTCAGGTCGCAAATTCCTTTATAATCATATTGTCAATTTTAGTATTATCTTCTCCGTTTTCTTATTGCCTCGGATATCTAAAAAACGTTTTTATGAATACCTATTTTTATTTCTCGTTTTATGCTCGAATATAAAGTTCAGTTTTGTGAAGATGATGATAGGGTAGGATTAATTAGCTAGCGATTTTTCAAGTACTTGACAAGTGAATGACATTACTGTATTTTCATAGAGGTGATATCGTGTCATATGACCCCCGTAAGATGGCGTATCGATCGCAACGGTTGATAACAGATAATAACGGAAAAGGTAATTTGTGGTAGCTGTAACTGGCCTTCCGTTTAGACAATAAAATTTTTTTTTATTTATTTTAATGTTGTTTTACATTACACTGAACAATTTTTGCAGTCATAAGGCGGTTGTTAGATTTTATTAGTGGAGGAGAACCCAATAAAAGTGTTTCCGGAATGAGACCACCGCCCTTCCGTGAAGAATATAAAAAAATCAGCTGAGGTTAATCATAATATTTTTGGGGGGATTTACATACAATCTAAATAATTTTGCCTGATAAAATTAATGAATTGAAAATTTATCAGAATTAAGTCAAATACAGATATAATTTTTTAAATCATATATTTTGAAAACTTTATACCTGTAACTCATTTTACATGTTCTCAAGATACCGCTTGGTTTTATAAATTCCTGCAAATGAATTAAACATAGCATTTTGCAGTAATAAAATGGTGTCCTCGATGTAACAACATTCTCTTTGACTGTTTGCTAGTAACTATTATTGAAACTTTTATTCACATTTAGATGTATTCACAAAATATACCTAGATTCACGGATAAAACCGAAATGAAAATGTTATTTTATGCAAACAAAATGTTGACATGAATTGTTAATAGAATAATTTCCATAAGGATATTCCTTATTGAATCCTCGAGAAGTAAGAAGAGATTCATTTGGATGTTTCCTCCGAGATATTATCAATCTTCTAATGAGCTTTTGCATACAAAACATTAACGTGATAAAATGATATTTTTATCATGACAAAAATCCCTTTTTGCCCAAAAAGTTTGAATTGCATGCACATTTCTCATCACTGTAATTTATCACGTTTCTGAAACAGTGAGAGAGAGAGATAGAGAGAGAGAGAGAGGGTAAAACACTTTTCAGAAATTTTCTGAGGTCAAAATTTTATATTGATATAAAATACAGTGTCTGCAAAAACCCACGTATACCCATAATTCTATTTGTTTTAATATTCTATCTACGATCAGCGAAAGTGTCTGTCAAAAGTTCCTGGCACTGATTAGTTAATATACAGTGTAGCTCAAAGTTATTCGTTCAATCTGCACATCATTTTTCAACAAAGATGCGTCTCAATGACAACAATGTCAAATGCTTATTTGTATTCACTTTATCATACTGTATGTATCGTCTATTTAAGATAATAAAGTTTTAGTAAAATGAAATTAAAACACCGGAAACCGGACACATATACTCCGCGAAGACCTATTCATTTTTCGATGTAGTCTTACTGACAGAAACGATCATCTTGAGCATTTGTTTTGACTTTCATTGTAAAGCTATAACAATGTTGTTTTTTTTTTAATTACTTGTATATCTATTTACTGCATCAACATGGATTCACAGCATGTACAAAATTTGTGGTACTTCACCTATGGTACATGTCTTATCCATGGCAATGAAAAAATAATCTTTCCAGAATATATCCCAACATTACAACATAACAAAAGCATATTTACTTAAAACGACTCTGGCAGGATAATTTATGAGTAAACAAAAATTACAAACACATAGACGCATGAAATCTATTCCATTGTAAATTTACTTTGTTCAAGTTCTAGATTATGAAATAAAAAATTCCTATTATTCATTAAAATATTTTTGCATTATACATCATGCTTTTGAATGAAAACAGAATGTCATCTAAAAATAAATCAGATACGGCGTATATTTAGTCACGCTTTAACGTGCCAAAAACTTATTATAACGACATAAAAATGATATGTCAACAATTATCAACCAGAGAAATAAATGTAGGCATGTACGATCTCGTATTTATAAATCTCATTCATTACCGGTGTCAATGCGAGGCAACATGAGAACTCGTAATGATACAAGAGGATAGGAGTCGGGTTCGAGTGTCAGGATCATTTGATAACAATAGTAAGTCAAATGGCGAACGATAATTTTTGTCAAATTATTACTTATGAGACCTAACCCGATGAGATAGATTAATTTGGATAAAACCTTATGTCCTTCCAGATGGCTGACTCTAGAAAGGAGGTACTGACGCAAATACTCTAATTCATTCATTTGTTAAATTGTGTATTTGAATTACAAGTGACAAACTGCAGATGGCTTTTTGTCGCTGTATATGTAACAGGTTGTAAAGCCACTGAGTTGATTGTTAAATGTCCTTTCCCGTCTGCATACTCATACCTTTTATTTACATGGGTACATACGTCACAGCTACCTACTATCTATGTATTTCAAACACAAAATAGCAAATGCTTGCAAAAGCAAACCGTTTGAATTCTGTCAAATTATGAATATTTTCAAAATTTCTAGTCGCAGATAAAAGTCGTTTAAAAATTGCTTTGATGTAGTTTCCATTTTAAACTTGCAAAACTTTATTCAAACTGATCATAATATCCATCGTCACAGTTGAATTAGTTCTACTCATGGGATAGATTCGAACGCATCCAGAACTCGAATTGTAGCATGGAAATTGCGGACTGGCTGTCGAATTGCAGACAAGATTCACAATGGATCACTAAGACCAAACTCTGCACGAATAGTTAGAGTCGTGTTCATACAATATTATCATAAATTTTGTTATTTGGCATAAAATATGTCTTCAAACAAATTATGATTTATTGTTTCATTGCCAGAACTGAAAAAAATTTACCATGTATCTGCTCTTCTGGAATTGAAGGTTTCAGATATAAAAAATGTACATCATTTATGTGTTTTCGTTGAGAGAGAGAGAGAGAGAGAGAGAGAGAGAGAGAGAGAGAGAGAGAGAGAGAGAGAGAGAGAGAGTTTTAGCACCAAACGTAAATGTCACAAATGCAGTATTCACAACTGTGTACCTTATCATAATTAAATCTATATGCGAGCTAATTATTTATTGAAAAAACTGATTTCAGACAAGCATTTTGCATACATTAGTGGGCGTTTGATTTGATTCTTTCTCATCATTTTGCTTTTTTCTCTTATAAACACAATAAATGACAAGCTCCTGGGTGGTCTTGTATAATTTAGTAATAGATATCAATTTGTCCCAGTTAGATGAAATTGCTGATATTTTGTAAATAAGGGTAATGGTTGATAAGAATTGCCTTTTAAAACCGATAACGTTGAACGGCACCTATTGTAGTAATACGTGTACTTGTAGTCAATATCATTTAAATTTTCCATTTTAAGTATTCTTGTGAAAAATATATAAATTTAATTATGTTATTAAAGTACTTTTATATGCGTATCATTCGTGCAAAGCTAGGGGCTCATTTTGTGAAGTGGGAGTTTAAGATAAGACGTGAAAATGATTACTGTAACATGTTTCTCGTTAAAATGTTTTTGATATAGACTTAAGAAAGACCAAGAAAGGAAATGATAAGTGCGTAAGATCTTGATATATAGACAAGTCATCATTCAGTTTTTTTTTAATTTCTTGACACCGTTGTCATCAGTGACGTCCCCAAAACACATTTTCACTTAAATTCAAATATCATCCACTATTGGCGATTTGCCAATAAGTTTTACCAGTATTTTGAAATTATTATGAATAGGGATTTGGTACTGATGGAGAACTTGCTCCGAAAGCAAACTAATCAAAAGATTTGCAAAAAGTGTAGATACCAATATTTTAAGGAAGTCTAGAGGACAGTAAACAAACCTTCAGGACAATAGAACAAACACGGAAACACAGTGATGGGATCAGGTGTCCCGTGGAAGTAAGCATTACCTGCCTATCGTGAATATTTTAGACAAAAACAACAAAAGAAAACGAAAGCAAAAACGTTTACCTTGTTTTTATTTTCTTTTGTTGTTTTTGTTTTTTACCAAAAGATAAAAGTCTCAGATACCAAAGTATAAATCTTTAGTATGTCCAGATCACAGATACAAGTTTGGTAAAAATGGACAAACACGGATCTCTGGACCCCAAGAGGTGGGATCAGGTCCATGGAGGAGTAAGCATCCCCTGTCAACCGGTCACAGTCGCCATGAGTCCACAGTTAAGTCCAAGAGTTTGTTGAAAGACCACATCTTCGAACATTATAAACCACGGTCTGACTGTATTAATCAGTTGAGTCCATAAATGTGTTATAGAAATAAAGCATCTGTACAATTACTATGTAAAACAATATACTGTACTTGTTTTGTGTGATTTTTTTTATTTCAAGTGTTTATTTTTTTTTTCGTATAATTGTTGTTTTCTAATTCTACTACCGGAAGTTTCAACTTGCATTTATTTTAGTATTCTAAGAAAAATGAAACAAATGTTGAGCTACATCATGAACTCATTACGATTAAAGCGGCATTAGCTGTTTTTACTCACCCCCCACCCCCCAAATTATTACGATTTTTCTACTTTTATTACTTGTACGTGATGTACAATAACAAATAAGAGCTATATAAAGGGATACAATTTTATATTCCTACGTAGTTCGTGAAAATAAGGTCAGGGCCGGTTTGGTATTCATAAATAGTGAGACTGAGTTAAAGAGTTTGCAATTAAAAAAGTGCCAAACCTGGATTTCTCAAGCAATTTTCACAAAATATATAGGAATTTTAGAATTTTTATGCCTGTGTATATCTAATTTTTGTTATTTTATATCGATCCAAGTTGTATAAAGGGAATTTGTTTTATTGAAAAACACAACTAACACCCCTTTAAGTTTAGGATTTGTAATACACTCAGGTGTCCGTAACATCCGTTTTATACCGAGAAGTGGCGAGGGAAACATGTGCAAGACTTTTGGTAGAAAGTTGTACGTCTGATATTCGAACATAAATTCTTCCACCTGCATGCTTAAAGCAGACGCTTTGCTGGTGAACCACTTCGATCGATTGCATTTATGCATCTTCTGTGTACATTATTACTACTGCTGTGATGACAATATGTATAATAACAAGGACTGTGTTTGTAGTAAGTGTTTCTCTCCTACCTATACCGTCGCTTTCATATAGTCACAACATTGACAACAGCTCCTGGCTCTCTTGTATATAACCCATACATCTGTATATATATCCCTCACTGAAATAAAATTCAGCGGAGAAAATTACCGAAACACATCGACATGGTTTCGGTCCGGTTGATTCAGCTATAAATGTCATAATTTGCCTGTAAAAAAGAACAAGTGTGTTTCACTTTGCCATCTGACATTTCGGCGACAGTATGTATTATGCCTTATGATTTACGGTGACTGGGAGACGGCGATATGTTTACCACCCATGTTGACTTTTAACATATACATACAAACACACACACACACACACACACACACACACACACACACACACACATACACACACACACACACACACACACACACACATATATATATATATATATATATATATATATATATATATATATATATATATATATATATATATATATATATATATATATATATCCTGACCCTTTCTTTATATATATATATATCAAATAAGTTCAAATTCCCACTGAAAAGACCGCCTCGGAAATCGGACCAGTATGAATAAATCCAAAGAAGATATGTTGTGGATGTTCCTTCGCTTTTATACGTCTGTGATTGAATATTTAATATGATGTCAAATAAATGTAGACCTATGGGATTGACGTACGCCATTGTATGTTTCAATGGCTCCTAATTATTGTTATTGATAGGCCATCTCGGTTTAGAGGCTTTCGTAAAAGACCCCAGAGTTCCACGTCTTTGTATATTCACTATCAAAATGTCTTTACCTTGGACCACTAGTTTTTGCGTACAGCATCTTGACATTCTGATGTTAGGTATGGAGGTTATTTGCATTTTGAATTAATCAGGAATGATAGGATTTGAATAATGCATGTATGATTAATCACAGCTAATTATAATGTTGTTGAAAACATGCCATAGGATGGGATAATATTTAAAACTGGTTTCAGTTCAATTTGGTAAACCACTATAGATCCTGCTAAAATAAAGAAACATTTATGTACACTTTATATCCGTGTCTCGAGATGACTACCGCAGTCAATTTCTTTTAAGTTGGACTTCGCTCATATATGAGAATGAAATAAGAGTATTTGATGACAATTTCGATGACCCAATAATATATCAAAAGTTTTTCAAAGGAGAATAGCGATGTTGACATATCTATAGTGTCCTATAACGCACTTCCTGTCAGACAAATGTGTCGCCTTGTTAAGTCATTTCAAAAATATTTCATCTTGCCATAGATCCTGCTGGTGACCAATTCCGGCATCTACAATTTACCTTCATTTTCTGAAAAGCCGAGAAAACATTCAAAACATTTGCATAATTTTCGAAATTATCGGTGTATCGTTCCAAAAACCAATTTGTCAGACGATTATGTTGACAAAGAATCTTAGTGTTACTAGTAATCAATTGTCATCTGCATAATAATGTAGAGATGAAACTGGGCCATCGCTCTCATACACGTCATACATGTTTTAATGCGATCTGTCTATTCTATTATTGGATGTTGGGCTTAGACGACTTTTTATTAACGTCATTCTCACCGTCAAATGTATATACATGTAGTCAAAGAAACAAACAAACAAAAACAACAACAACAACAACAGAAATGAAATATTAAAATGTATGTATTATCCTTATCAAAACATATCAGACGCAACCATTCCAAAGTCGAAACAAAAATTCAGGAATGAATATTGAAATGAACTGAAGGAAAACAATTTTAGAATTGGTGCATTTCACCAAAATCCGGCATGTGTCTTTTGTAGGAAAATGTAGGACTTCTTTACTAAATCGACTTATCTGGTGCAATATCAATTACAAATGTACATTACATACCCCTTCTATATGTAGAAATTTGTGTTTACCGCAGTCACAATTTTCCTGTTCTGCGCCTTGTATAATATCTTCTGTGGAGAAGGAAATCTTACACCTGAATTAAAAGACTTGCTTCCATCAATTCTAGAATTGAATAAATTCAATAACTGTTATTCTCTCTCTCTCTCTCTCTCTCTCTCTCTCTCTCTCTCTCTCTCTCTCTCTCTCTCTCTCTCTCTCTCTCTCTCTCTCTCTCTCTCTCTCTCTCTCTCTCTCTCTCTCTCTCTCTCTCTCTCTCTCTCTCTCTCTCTCTCGTGATATCACATTACAGCAAAGTAAGTATGTTGTGAGTTCAGGAAGAACCATAAATCACGAAATATAATTAGGAAACTGTGTAGCAAGGTAATAAATATGATGACGTAATACGCACTACAATTTAAAGATTGTTTTAATTGGTGATTGTAACAAGTAAACTCACTTGTCAAGCAAACAAAACGTCATCTTGTTACTTTTCTTGAGCTATATTTCACCCTCGAACCAATTTGTCATGATGTCTAAGGCGATTTACTGCTAGAATAAATGTTTTTGACTACATGCCGAAAACCGAAAACAGATGCTGAGATTTCGAAAGATAAAGCTTTGGTTGTCATAGTCTTCAAAATGTTTGACGGATATGCTCGATATACTGCCATCCATCGGCAAGTTTTTCGTTGTAGGGATGCTTACACATAATGTATAATGCTTAAAAATTCTTTTCTATTATCTGGGTGATAATGATGGTGTGATTCCCAGAATTGCAATGTAGCAACATTTGTAATACGTGGTACGCCTTTCTAACTCCGATAAAAAATAAGTCCATCGTGGATTCTACTAATCAGAAGTATAAAATGTATGATACATCATAAACATTAATTTTGTAGGATCAATACAGCATTTACCATAAAATGTTAAGAAAGAAAGGGGACACAGGAAAAGAGTCTACATCTTAAAAATGGGATACAAAGATATTGGAATTATTTGTATTTTTGAAAAACACAATTAAAAAAGTAAAGTCGGAAAGTGTCAGTCACCACATGCTGATAGGGTAACACAATCACAAATAACTTTGTGCATTTTGAAATGCGTCGAAGAACCGGAAGTGTTTACCACGTGACCAGTATATTTCGAACTCTATTTCTTGATTCACGTAAATTTTATATATTTGTTTGTATTAAGCATATTCAAGATATGTCTCGACGTCATGTTTTTTACTTAGGTAGCACGCCGGTCAAGGTACCAAGTCAAACGTCAACTGATCATATCTACCTGTATAGGTAACTTTTCATACCGCGACTGATAAGATGAAGCCAAAATTATTCTTACTTCTCTCTGTTTTGCATTTTGTATTTTAGCTATATACAAGCTTTGTGTAGAATGCTGTTGCTGAAAAAGAACTATTAATGTTACTGTCCATTTTACACAGCTTAGTAGGGCAGAGCTACGTTTTGATTATCATACGGATGATTCTACCCACTTTTCGGCTATGATAAGCTTCATGGGAATATGTTTTATTCCTCACTAGATACTAGGCGATAAGTAAGAACGATTACTCTTGTCACTGTAAATTTAATGTTATGCTTTATTACCTAAAATTTAAACTCGTCCAGGTCAAGAAAGGGTTCACAAAACTCGGATCCAGATTATATGACTTTTACTATAATGTTAAAATGAAGAAGTACCAATTGATAATCAAAACTCAAGTCCACTAGGACACGACAAATTAGATGTGTAAATGGTCTCAAAATAAAGAACAATCGCAAATCCCAAACGGAATAGGACCAGGTGTCTGGAAGGAGTAAGCGTCCCCTGCTGGCATGCCACACAGGTCGCAAATGTTCCATGGAAACCTTTCTAGTTCGATGAAAAGGACAAATTCCTTGAAAAGGTCAAGTTCGGTGAAAAGGACGATTGGTGAAAGGGAGTCAGTATCTGTGGTCGTGCTCCAGAATACTATCTAACACTCCTGAGAGGGGGACCTCATATGTTTAACATGATCTTTGTATCGACCATAAAATTTCTTAAACGAATATTAAAGCGTTCAACAACATAACATTGTGTAAATAGTTTATTGGCGAGTCGTTTAGCTCTCAGAATAAAACATTCATAAAAAGAGCATACCCTGGCACAACGTATAAGTTGTGAAATGAAAACGCCATAGGCAGCAGAAGATGGAAGGTTACTACTTAGACACGGGAAGTTCGTGATCTGAAAATTGAAATCGTCGCGTTTGTCATAAAAGGAGGTGTGAAGTCGGCCGTCCTTTCCAATCGACAGGAGTAAATCTAGGTAAGAAGCAGATGTGTTGCTCTGTGTCGTCTCATTGATCTCAAGCTCAACGGGATACATCTGGCCGAGTTAATTATGTTCTTATTTATTTATAGGGAGGGCGTCGTCGATATACCGGTAAGTAAAATTGAACCGAGATGCTAACTGTTTATTACCTTAGGAGAGAGGAGACTGTATAAATTCTGCTTCATATGAATACAAAAAATGTCAGCCAAGAGAGGAGGACAATTGTTACCCACTGGCATGCCGATAATTTGTTGGAAAACCTTTCCCGCAAAAATAAAAAAATGTTGTCTACTAGAAAACCCAGCATCTTGATGATATCGTCTTTAGTGTACTTGTTATTGGAATCAGAGTGTTCCTTCACAGAATAAGTTTCTTCATGACGTAACACTAAATATTTATTTCTGCAATTCCCATGTTAATCTGTTTTTTGACTTTTTGGCGAGGATTTGTTGTGTAAAAGATCGAAAATTCAAAAGACTTGATGCATGTAATGTGTTTGAAATTTGGAGACTTTAAATGTTCCAACAATCATTTTGAATTCTTTAGGATCCACATCTGAGAGACTCCGCTTCTTGACTAGGCCGTTGTACAGTACTTCTGAAGACCTACCTTGTTTAATATGTGTAAGAAGTTAGGTGAGTAAAATAGATAAAGGCTTGAAGGATCACTGAGCTGACCCTGCAATGAATTGGTGTTTATGGGGATTTTGGTGCATCTTCGGAATCCAATAAATGTATGGCAATTCAAGCTCCGCGTCACTTGTCGGTATTCCAAACTAAACGAGAACGGATTTATGATTATCCAATATTTCAGAGGTACAGAAATCGTTGAGAGTGTATGTAGAGTTTCCAGGAAGTGTGTTGAGCCCAAGTTCCTCTTCTAGAATGCTGAAGTACTATTGCCTGCAGACAAATGTGAAGTTGTTAGATGCTTTGTCAGCAGGAACGATTTTCAAGGAGACGGGAAAGATCTCTGACAACATCAGGGTCTCAAAAACTGATCTGTATTTGGTGTTTACAGAATGTTTAAGTCGTCGAATTCTTCGTTTAAGAACATTACTGACCGACTTAATCCACTATGAAAAAGTATCAAGTTTGACATGTTCTTTGTTAGCCAAATGTATGGCGTACTCTTCACATGCGTCCATAATAATTTCAAAGTTTTGGCGCCATGTAAACGAGACCGGTTCACTATATTTTTGGTCTTTGCATAAAAGATCTCTCAGTTGTTTGTTACGCACAATATTGAGATCACCTGTCACAACATGGCCACATGGAGCATACATGAAATCAGATGTAGAACAGGTACAAGGTGGAAGGTTCTGGAAAAAGCTGGGTAAATTGAGTTGCTGCAGACCAGCTTTGTAATTGAATATTATAGAGGCAAGTTATAAAGGAAATCTACAATTTGTTCAACGGAAAAATGCGAATTCCGACTCTCTATTTAATAATATATACATATATATATACCATCGACATTGTGAAGTGAATAAACGTGTTCTGGATACCTTTAAAACTAAATATGAGTATATTATTTTTTCAGTGATTAAAATGATTAAAACAAATTAAATCATTTTATAAACATGCCTTTCTTGGATTCTGATGTTCGCGTGTCCGATCTAACGACCGCCATATCATCTGGCATTCTCCCCGCCCTAATCCAATAATCGAACCCAATACGGATTGATGAAAAGCGAGTGCTTTAATTACTTTAAAATTATCATTTGTAACAAATAACTACTGATGTAGGATAGGAAATTAGGGTCAATGAGAGCAATTTTCCAATCTTTTCCTGCATTTATTTTGGAATGACGTCACATACTGTCATTGTATCTAGGCCCATTTTGCCAGGTGTCATATTTATACTACGCAGCCAGTCGTGTCTTAATCATACCTTGTTATTAGATAGGTCACAGTTATACTACGCAGCCAGTCGTGTCTTAATCATACCTTGTTATTAGATAGGTCACAGTTATACTACGCAGCCAGTCGTGTCTTAATCATACCTTGTTAATATATAGGTCACAGTTATATTACGGAATCAGTTATGTCTTAATCATACCTTATTATTAAATAGGTCACAGTTATACTACGCAGCCAGTCGTGTCTTAATCATACCTTGTTAATATATAGGTCACAGTTATATTACGGAATCAGTTATGTCTTAATCATACCTTATTATTAAATAGGTCACAGTTATACTACGCAGCCAGTCGTGTCTTAATCATACCTTGTTAATATATAGGTCACAGTTATATTACGGAATCAGTTATGTCTTAATCATACCTTGTTATTAGATAGGTCACAGTTATACTATGGAGCCAGTCTTGTCTTAAAGGGGCATTAGCTGTGTTTACTCCCCCAAATTCTCTCAATTTTATCTACTTTTACTACTTGTACTTGATGCACAATGGCAAATATGAGGTATACACAGGAATAAAAAAATCTTATATTCCTATATAGTTAATCATATCTTGCTAATATATAGGACACAGTTATACCTCGGAGCCCGTTACGTCTTCATCATACCTAGCTAATATATAGGTCACAAAAAAGTTTTTTTGTGCATATGAGATAAAGACACATTGCGTAATATATCTGCATATAATGATACGGTCTGCATCATACCATTGCATTACGAGCATCACTCGCTCAGGGATCACCATGGTCGTATTTGACTCGGCTACTTGAATTTCTTATCGCCGCTTAACAACCAATCACAATTCTTTTCACAGGTTAATTGAACAATAAACATTGAAAGCAATTGCCTTTTAGTGTTGTAAATCATATTTTCATGTCCTTTTTCTCCTTACATCAAATGTGAGACATTTAGCTGTCTCCAGACAACAAATCTACGCTACCCTTGATTTGCACCCTGTGATGGTCCCTGTTCACTTATCTGAACTATGATATAGCAATTGTTTTCACTCTGTCTCTCTGTTATCCACCCAAAAGGTTTACCTACGTAATAGCTTTTGAACCGAAAAGGATATGTTTTTACATTTAGCAACATTAAAGACAGTAAGGCGATCCGCAATTTTCGAAAGCACTCTGACCCGTTTATTTCAATAATACCAAAATATATCACACACTTCCCTGTATCTCTTATATTTATCATCATCCATTGTTTCTGACGAATTACTCTGTAAATACCTGCTTTTAAAACAGGCTGTCGCGAAGAGACCATTGCCACAACATCGGTAGCTATTATCAACCACATTGAAAGGAATTTGTACGAAACAATTGTTTGCAAAGCCTCTCTTAAGAGACAACTTGTCACGCATAGCTAATTATCAAAAGGAGTGGCTTCTCTATACTTTTTTGCGCAACGATCTTGTTTAACAGCTTATTGGTGCACAATAGTTCTCATCTTACAAACTTCATAACTCCAAGTAAGGAACAAAGTTTTCAGGTAAACACATCCAGATCTTAAACCTGATTAATTCAACGAGCAATTGATGTACTTTTAAAACCCCAATCTGCATTTTTAATTAACAAGATCTACATTGATAAAGATAAACCACAAATTTCCTTTGATCAGATTCTTGCATTAAAACATCCTGTTCTTTTCTGACGAAATAAGCCTTACTTAATGAACATACAGTTTGTGGTGGTCCAGTGTTGTAACGTCTGACTAGGAGACAAGAGATTGTCGGTATGCCTTTGCCAATCTCATTGGAAAGCTCTTAATGCTGTGACATTTTGTCACGGCATCCGTGCCACGTTAAAGACATGTCACTGCATTTGTATCAATCCATAGCAAAATCAAGATTTGTGGAACTTCACCCATAGCTAGTAAGTGAAAAATCAAAGTGACGCAAATAAAGCCAACGAAATCTTGTGGACCCAGTGAAATTAGTTTGTTATAGTGTAGGTTCTCATACGAAGACGGAATCCCGTGTAAAACATGCATGTAAATATTTGCATATTAATTGCATCAGTTCATTTGACCGAATAATGGGAAATAAAGATATTGCTCAAATTTGTTTTATTCTTTTTCTTCGGAAAATATATTTATATTAAATTCGAGCTCAACTGATGACTTCTTATTGACAGAAACTATCATCAATTTTGTTTTGGACTCTAAAACTATAAATTTTGGTCTAATTATTAATAATATTGCTTAACAATAAAATTCCAAAGATGTATGTCACAAAGTGAATGACATTTTCCAACTGTAAGAATAAAATTAAGCTTTCTGCTATTTCGAGTTAACCATTTTTTCTGTCAGTTGAATATTAAAGTTAAGTTCTCTATACTGAAGTGAAATAACCTCTTAGAAGAATGCTGAATTTAATAGCAATGACAAGTATTGATCATCGACGTCTGGTAACAATGTATTTAAACACAGCATTAGAATGTACTCAAAATGTAAGTATGAAAAACAAGATAATTTCACACTTTAACGGAAAAATACTCTCATTTAGAATATATATATATATATATATATATATATATATATATATATATATATATATATATATATATATATATATATATATATATCATCTCTGGTCCCAAAGAATAAATCTTTAGGTTGTCCAAAATATAGATACAAATCTGGTAAAAATAGACAAACATGGACCTCTGGAAACCAACGGGTGGGATCAGGTGCCATCGAGGAGTAAGCATCCCCTGTCGACCGGTCACATCCGCCGTGAGTCTACAGTCAAGTCCAAATTATATATATATATATATATATATATATATATATATATATATATATATATAATATATATATATATATATATATATATATATATATAATTTATCTCTTCCCGGTAACAATGTAGCCAGGTTCTCTACAACCTTAAAACACTGGCTGCCACATATTAATCGAAAAAATGTCGAGCGTGGTGTTAATCACAATTCAAAATTTAAAAAATGCATCTGAGCGAACAACAAAACCACATTAAGAAATATGGTCAAACCAAAATTCTATATGATATCTTGTCCTCGTCTTATATGACTGGTGTTGGTCATTAGATCTTGCAAATGGTTTATTTCAGCCGCACTCTTCGTTTCTCAAGTTTTGTAACCTTGCGTTATTATATCTTGAATCAATAATATTTATTTGAATATCTGTATAACCCGAAATAGTATTACGACAAAATATTTCTTTTTGCTTATTTGACTAAAACATTGTACAAATGATTTATAAATCAACCTAACATAAATCGACCAGAATTGAAAACGAGCACATCGATAATTTGAAAGATATTTGAATAAATAAATTTACATAAGTATTTGCATAGATAAATGCATAGATATCTGAATAGGAGAAAATGATAGATACACGTATAGGAAATATTGAATAGGAAATATTCTTACATATTTGAATAGGAAATATTCTTACATATTTGAATAGGAAATATTCTTACATATTTGAATAGGAAATATTCTTACATATTTAAATCGGAAATATTCTTACATATTTGAAAATTGATAAGTAAATAAATATACAAATAAAATTATTCATTAATAATAACAAAATAACTAAATAAAAGCATAGCAATAATAAATTACAGAATGAAGTAAAAATAAATAAACTGAAAAAAGTAATAAATAG